>JAUCMX010000017.1:6891652-7199152 GCA_033459395.1 Hemibagrus guttatus | reverse complement strand
GTAATAACTAATCATTAAAATCTTTCTAGGAAGTTATATGCATATATACGTGAAGGGCCATAATTTCAGATTATTCATTGTCTACCGCTTATCCGATCTATTCTTGGGTCATGGGGAGCCTGTGCCTATCTCAAGCGTCATTGGGCATCAAGGCAGGATACACCCTGGACAGAGTGCCAACCCACAGGACAATTTAGAGATGCCAATCAACCTACAATGCATGTCTTTGGACCAGGGGAGGAAACCCCAGAGGCACGGGGAGAACATGCAAACTCCACACACACAGGAATCGAACCCCCAACCCTGGAAGTGTGAGGCAAATGTGCTAACCACCAAGCCACTGTGACCCCCTTAATTTCAGATTAATTCTGCATAAAGATTTAACATCTCTTGCATATTTTTTTTGTTTATTCTTTTCCTGGCGTGCTTTTTTATTGCTTTTGAATTTAAAAAAAAAAAAAAAAAAGACTGTATTGAGCTACTTTGGGTACAAAGAGTACATCTGTCTAAAGTGTATTCATCTTCGTCAATATTAATATCTTTAAATGATCGTAGTAAATATTAACGTTGCAATTCTACAGATACAGAAAATATAGTCAAAGCAATTACAAACTATTAAAAAAAAAAAAAAAAAAACTTTAAACATATAAACAAATATACCATAAATGTGCTGCTGCTTGTTTTATTATCTAATACATTCCTCCGGAACACCAGAGGGCAGTAAGTACGCTTGAGTCGATTGTTTAATCAAGCGAACAAAAGTGATGTATTTCAAATCCCTTCTTGTAGAACAATTAGTGCACTATGTACCGTGTAGAAGCCTTTGTTTTATTCATTAGGTAGTGCGTTTATATAGCAAGTAGTTAGCTATGTAGTATTTTGCCGAGATTTGTCGTAAAGTTGCAGCGTTGTCGTAAAGTTGTCGCACATTTACTATCAATGCTGCATCCCGGCGCTAAGATATGTAAACATGCGATACTTCGAAATGGGCAGAAGAGTTAATATGTGCAAAATGCAAATGGTTTTAATGTATTAACTTTACAGTTTTAGCAATGGCATCCTTCAGCCGAGAAGGTAATCTTGTTTTTCTTGGTTAATGAAACCGTTATAGAGAAATAGCAGTGATCTTTAGAAGTCTGAGTTAAAATATTTGTTGACGTGGTTAAGCGTGGTTAACATTTATATGGCTGTAGTGTGATGCACATGACTGATGACTTTTTTTAAATGGCTGTTATTAAGTTTTCTTTTTTTTCCCCAGCGATGAATCATTTGCTGATGGAGGTGAGCCCTGACATTCACATCTGTGGCTTCTGCAAGCAGCAGTACAACAATTTTGAAGTGTTTCTTGCACACAAGCAGAATGGCTGCCAGCTTCCTACCACAGACATCTCAGTCACAAGTACTGAAGCTTCTGGTATGATAAATACACACTGTGTGTGTGTGTGTGTGTGTGTGTGTGTGTGTGTGTGTGTGTGTGTGTGTCATGCTTGTTCAGTTCCTTTCTTTGATCTCAGTCTTCAGTTTATAAAGTTGTGGTATTTATATCAAGTGCCTGAAATTCCAGCATGATGTATTTTATGCTAAGTTGAATTAAAACGATTCCCGCCTCCGCCATATGTGTGTGTGGAGTTTGCATGTTCTCCCCGTGCCTTGGGGGTTTCCTCCGGGTACTCCGGTTTCCTCCCCCGGTCCAAACACATGCATTGTAGGTTGATTGGTGTCTCTAAATTGTCCGTAGTGTGTGATTGCGTGAGTGAATGAGAGTGTGTGTGTGCTCCCTGTGATGGGTTGGCACTCCGTCCAGGGTGTATCCTGCCTCAATGCCCAATGACGCTTGAGAGGGCACAGGCTCCCCGTGACCCAAGAATAGATTGGATAAGCGGTAGACAATGAGTGAATTAAAACAACACAGGTTATGCACAACGACCCAGAGCACAACCTCTCAGGAAGGTTGTACAGCTCAGTATCGGTCGATCTCGATATCTCTGGTACCCCACAGTATTAACAGTTGCATTTCTGTGATAGCTGTACTCATGCTCGACGCACATGAATCAAAGAGGTCTTTGGTTGAATGCGTGTTGTGATGACACACAACCTGTCTTTGCACAAACCCCAGAAAATCTGTGGCAATTTTAAAAAAATCACGAGCGCCTCCGAATATCATGAAGTTTGCTTTATTTTGTGTTAATTTGTGCAATCACAAAATCACTGAGGGACTGAGAAAGAAGTAATCTGTTTAATACTATGGAGGCAAAACTTTATTACACACTCATTGCCTTAACTGGGTTCACGAACATTAGCTCTAATTTCATGAAGCTTCTAGAATTTCTTTATTCCTGTATTGCACAGAAACCGTGCAAGAGTTTCCTTTGGAGGAGACGCTACAGACCTGTCTGTCAAAAGCAGTGAAGAAGACGGTAAAAACCCAGAAACCTGCCTCCAAGAAGTTGAAACCTGCACTCACTCAAAAGCGTCGCATTTGCAGCTTCTCAGGTGCGTGTGTAGTGTTAGCTAACACATTATATACCATGAGATCTTGTTGCTCTTGTTAATGCATCACTTTCTCTTAGGTTGTACATTCAAAACGCAGTACGGCCAAAAAGACATGGAAAGGCACATGCTGACTCATACTGGTAAGAAATCAGTTCATCATCTCATCATCCTTTATGTGAACAACAAGCTTAAAAAGATGAGATGCAAATCGGTTCTTGTCCAGGCGACAGGCCATTTGAGTGTGAGCTGTGTCACAAGCGCTTCAGCCGGCGGGACAAGCTGAACCTGCACAGCCGCTCACACACCGGGGAAAAGCCGCACAAGTGCAAGCACTGCCCGTATGCCGCCGCAGACAGCAGCAGCCTGAAAAAACACCTGCGTGTGCATTACGATGAGAGGCCCTTCAAGTGCCAAATCTGTCCATATGCCAGCCGCAACTCCAGCCAACTCACCGTGCACCTGCGCTCACACACGGGTCAGCACACACACACACACACACACACAGCTCCTGGGAATACTTTCTTTCATCCTTTATTAATCAGACAATTAATGAAGCACTGTTTTGGAGCAGGACTTCATGTACAGTGTGAAACAATGGTGTGTTTGAATGTTACAACTAGATGCTTAGCAACAGACATCCAATCAGGTGCGATGTTCGGTGGAGTGTACCAGTTCATCCCAAAGGTCTTTAATTGGGCTGAATGAGAGTCAGGGCTCTGTGCAGGGCACTCGAGTTCTTCCACATTAACTTTGGCAAACAGTGTCTTCATGCAGCTTTTGTGCACAGGGGCATTGTCATGCTGGAACATGCACAAGCCCAGAAGTTCAAGTGAGCAGGAATTATAAAGCCAAGTATACATTGTAAACACTCATGTGCCTCCTTTGTGGCAGAGGTCAGCGCATTGCTCGATGTGTTTGGTCAGTTGATGTCAGTCATTATTTTAAAGGCTTGTTATGACTTTCTAGAGGCCTTTTAAAAAAACAAAAGTCTGCAACCAGAGTTTCAAACCATTTAGCCTTCTCCTTGTCTTTATTTTAGATAGTAAAAACACACTGAAACCCCATACTTTCACTTGATTGTGTAGCTGTGTGTGCAATAATTATATTAAATCAAAATACAGACAAAATAAGAAGTTTATTCAGTGTCCCAATGTCGTTTGCCATGTTTTGAAGTAAATACATTTGAAAGAATGTTGGTTGTCCATACCCCTAATGTTTCCCCAGACATGTTGGTTGATGGTTTCCTTTATTTAAAAAAAAAAAAAAAAAAAAAAAAGTTTAACATGCTGTGGATTGGACAGAGATGACACTTATGCAGCTTATGAATCTTTTAGAAAAGTTCTGGACTTTAAGAGAGATTTTCTGAGTCAAGATTAAATGATATAAGTGTAAGGAAATTTTTAGTCCTTGTGTGCTTCAGTTGTTCTTAATGCATAAAGAGTAAAGTGTGTTTAGTCATTGATTTGGGCGAGTGTGTGTAAGACAAGAGTCACTGCATTAGTAGAAGATATGAAGCTTGAAGTTTTTGGTTATTCTGCCTTTCAGGTGATGCCCCATTCCAGTGTGGTGAGTGCGGTGCCAAATTCAAAATCAACTCGGACTTGAAGCGTCACACACGTGTGCACTCTGGCGAGAAGCCGTATGCATGCGAGCTCTGCGATTACCGCTGTGCCATGAAAGCCAACCTGAAGTCACATGCCCGGCTGCGTCACGGTGCCTACTCCTGCACAGAGTGTGACTTCCGGTGCACAGCCAAGGCGGCACTGCGTGCACACTCCCGCCAGCACGCGCCCGCTCGCCCACTCCGCTGCACCTGCTGCCCGTACTCCTGCACCAGCAAGGGGGCGCTCAAGAGGCACGAGCGTGTGCACTCAGACGAGCGACCGTTCACCTGCCACCGCTGCACCTTCGCCAGCAAGCAGCGTGCCAACCTGCTCGTCCACATGAGGAAGTGCCATGGTGAGAATGTTGTAGAGGGGCGCAGCAAGCGTGCTAAACGAGGAAAAGTAGGAGATGAGTCACCCAGTCCTGCAGGTTCACGGTACCGTGTTAAGCTCGAAGCAGCCCAGGCGTTCCGCTGTAACCTGTGTGACGCATCATTTGTGAGAGAAGATTCCTTGCGCAGTCATAAGAGGCAACATAATTACTCAGAAAAACAGCTCAGAATCGCACAGACACAAACTCAAACTCAAAATAGTAAAACAAAACAAACAGATAAAGAGCCAGAGCAAATTTCACTGACTCTCACAAACGGGTCCGTTCAGTCCTATGGAAACACCCAGCTGAAGTTTTTTGTAGCGCCCCCTTTAGGTCAGGAAGGATCATTCATCCAGGCCGCAGTGGACATCCCATCTTCTAAACCTGGAACGGTTTTACTTAGTTCAGAAGGGCAGGATGTAATTCTCAACCCTATAATACAGCAGGTCAGTCTGTTAACCCCAGTGCAGCACATGACCCCACCAGAGGGCAGCCTCGAGCACCAGACTGTCTTATTAACTCACATCAGTGGCAGTGATGAAGACCCTCTACTGCAGACAAATGTTTCTTCTCAGGCCCCAATAGAGACTCAGACCTTCATTAGTTCCACTTCATCTTCAGAAAGCAGTCACGCGTTTATCACAGCATGCTCGGACCTCGACAGCCTACACGCACTCATCCAGCAGGGTGGCGCCGAGGTCACTGTGGTCACCGAGGGTCACACTTCCATCACTACATCAACAACAGCAAACTCGAACTTCGACTCTCCACTGGACGTTGTTGCAAGACCAGCTTCTGATGATGAGGTGAAGCAGTCAGGGGAGGGAAATCCAGATCTGGACGACGGTTTAGTCGTGCCTGATATAAACGTTGAGCCGTCTAGCTCCCTTCTTGTGCACAATGTTACTTTGTCAATCTCAGAGCAGGATCAACAGGCTCCCATCTACCAGCTCTCACCCCATCAGATCTTCTCCGACTCTAATCCTCCAGACAGGATTGAGGACTGAGCACGTTTCTGGTTCATAATTCCTTTAATTGGTTTGATTATGTTTGTTAAAGAGATATTTTTATATGCATTTATGGCATGCTGCTTATCTAGAGCTCTTGTAAGTAACATATAAAGTTGGATTGTGGAACGTAGAAATTTTGGAAATATTTTTTTTCTCTAGAGTAAAATTGTTTAATCTTCACTTTTGTAGTTTTTACTAATCTGAACTGTCGAAATGGCTCCAACTGATACTGTATATTCCTGACCAGCAGATATGGATAAAGATATATATATATATATATATATATATATATATATATATATATATATGCACACATAAAATTACTTGCTGGTCATTTTAATAGGAACACCTGCAGACCTGCTGATTTATACAATTATCCAGTCGACAAATCATTTGGCTACATGCAGATTAAACTATTTACAGCAGACATCAGAATCGTATGTTCGTCTGGTCTTTTTCCCGTATTGAACAATACAGATTTCTTGAGACTGTGCCCACTATAGCCTCAGATTCCTGTTCTTGGCTGACAGAAGTGGAACCTGATCTTTTGGTTTTCTGCTGTTGAAGCCCATCCACCTTGAGATTTGATGTGTTGTGCATTCTAAGGTGCTTGTCTGCTCATTACGGTTGTAAAGAGTGCTTATTTGACTTACTTTTGGCTTCTGTCAGCTCAAACCATTCTGATCATTCTCCTACACAGTGTCGGAGATCAGCACTTTCTGTACTAATTGAACCACTCCTTCTGGCACCAGCTACCAAGATCAATTTTTTATGCTGTAATATTTGATGTGAACATTAGCAGAAGCTCTTGATATGGTTCAGTATCTGCATAGTTGATTGGCTGATTTGATAATTACATGAATGAGCAGGTTGTGAAAGTGTTCCTGTTTATGTGGCTAGTGATGGTACATTATAATCACCTACATTATACGTGTTTGGCATCTGCAACAAATGTACCCCGTTTGGTTTAGCAGTTCATCTGCTAAATATTTATTTAAAAAAAAGAAGTATTCTTAAAGATGAATGTCATGGTTTCATTTTTAACATTAACATAGACACATAGGATATACTGAAACTGTCTTTTGAGAAGGGAGGTGAAGATTTATCCTTAGATCAGCAGTATCACAGTCAGTTATGTTAACATGACTAAGCGAAGTCTCCAGTGGTAGCTTACTTGTCCACCAAGCCACGACTGCTAGGCCCTTGAGCAAAGCCCTTAAACCTCACTTATTCAGTTGTATAAAATGTGCCAAATGCCAGATATGATTATCAGCTCCATAGAAAACAAGATGTGTGGATTTGCACATACACTGAGGATGAGGATAAAGAAAGCCTGCGATATGATATTCCTACCTGTATATCTTACTACAGAGGAACGTCTCCTTGGGAGATGACACTTTCACCTCGGTGAGTCCTCTGTGAGACCAGGCTGGCACAGATCAGTGATGATGGTGTGTCCTGTGACAGAGTTGGGTTTTTAGGGGGTTGATTGTTTTGAGTTTCTTTACTTTTCTTTCTTGTATATCTTTGTGAAGATGATTGATCTGTCTTCGGTAGTTCGGTAGATTCAGTATTCTGAGGTGATGTTTTTTCCTTAATGTGCACGACTATAATCAGCACATGATGTAGTGAAATGCTTTTTAGCTTGCATTTGTTAGAAAAATAGAATTACATTAAAAAGACAGAAAATATTTAAAAAATATATAGCAATGCAGATCAGTGGGAAAAACAGCATGGCTGTTAGGAATATTGTGCAATTTTATGAGAATACATGCTGTGCAAAATCAGTTTGATGTAGTGAGTGATGTCCAGAAAAGTCCTCACTCTACGTGTTGTACAGATTGAGGGTCTGAATGTCCTACAGGAAGAAGCTCCTCCTCGTTCTCTCAGTGTTTGCCTTGTGGGAGTGGAAGCACATCGCTGACCGCAACAGAAAGAAGAGTCCATTGTTCGGCAGAAGTTAGCGCTGTCTGAAGTGTTTCTAGACCAGTTCAGGCGACACGTTCGACACATCGATCGAGAACCTGTATGATCTGACCAGCTCCTCTTGTTACCTTTGATAAACACTGAAATACATTAATCAGGGATGTCATCCAGGACTGGCTGATTCATCTTAGAGACGTTCAGAAAAGTTTTCTTTTCGTTTACATCGTTAGGTTGCTGAGCAGTCATCAGGAGCAGCATCAGGTAAAACCCGGGCTGACGACCTGCAAATGTTTGCATCTAGGTGTAATTTTTGACCACACACTTTAGTTTGAATTCCATATTACACTTTCAGGTACTAAACTCCACCTTTCTCATTGAAATATATTAATTGTTTTTTTTGGTTTTTTTTATACATTGATAGCATACTATGTGCTCTGATAAATAATCAGAATCGATAATAAGCTATTCAAGCAGCTTAATTCATGCTAACTTTTTATTTTAGTTATATTTAGTTAGATAATCATTACTCAGTGATGGGTCAAATCATGCAGCACAAATGTTAATTCCAGAAATCCTGCCATCACTCATATTTTGGTTAACTTGTCTTGTCCTGTAGATGGCAGTAAGGAGACTTTGAACCATTAATAAAAGCTGTAGCAACTGATTCCAGCTGTTTCAACTGAAATGAAAGAAGATAAGTGATGAAGTTTTAGTACATTTGTACATCAGTATTTCATGATGCTGGAGCCGTGAGATTTGAACCAGATGAAGAACGTTCCTGTCCTGAGGTTTTAACAAATGAAATGACGGCTAGCAGCCAACAAAGGATTCATATTTTGTCTGAGATGTATCATTAAAGACATAACACGGCTCCTGATCTGGTGCACTGATAAAAGTCCACATCTGAACAGTTCTGCTCTGCGTGTCTGTGCTCAGAAACGTGTGTATCTAATTTCCTGTGTGTTGTGCAGTGACAGTTATAAGATAAGATCTCAGAGGCAGTTGCATAGATGCTGAGACAAACACATGAAATATGTCTGCCATATGTCTGTGCATCCTCCTGACCACCAGACTTCATATCAGACCTGTTTTCCTGCGCCACAAGCGCACGCTCACTCTGAGCAAATCCACGTTCGATAATATTTGTGGCCTCTTCCTCTGTCTGACTGCGTGACAGTCAAGTCCCAGAAAACATTGTGGTTTGATGAGACAAAATTCAGAACTTGTAAACATTTTTTTTTCCTTTCAAGTTTGGTAGGTTGATATTACTGCAATAAGATACCTCATCTGTGTGAACAGCATCCGCTCAGGTGACAAATTAAAGGAAAATATGTCTTCATAAGATGCTATCAGAATAAATTCAGTGCATAGAAGTCTCTAGAACAAAAAAAAATTCTTTCTTCCAGAAGATGATAATATTTATGGTGAAAGCTCTGTCTGTGATATTCAATATTACAGATATATGCATGATTTCTGCTGTTCTGCATTAATGCTTAAGAATCCTGTATCAGTTTATTACTTTGTCACCAAAGATTTTTTGGTCCTTATTGTTCATTGCCTAAATGAATCATGTGGCAGTAGCACAATCCACAGAATCATGCATACAAGTCAAGAGCTTCAGTTAATGTTCAGATCAAACATTGGAATCAGGGAAAAATGTGTCATGGTTGTTATTGCCAGATGTGCTGATATGAGTATCTTGGAAACTGGTGCAGCTCTGCAGGGAGAAATGGGTTCGAGCTGACAGGAAGGCTACAGTAACACAAATAACCACTCTTTACAACTATGGTGAACAGAATAGTATGTCAGAACAATACAGAACAGAGGTGTTTGGGCTACAAGTGCAGAAGAACAGCCAAGAACAAGTTATTACACTGGACTGAAGATTGGAAACTGGGCAGCTGAGCATTAAAAAAATGTCACCAGGTCTTTAATAAAGTGAACAGTGATTCTATAACATTGAATCAAAATAAGACTACTCCAAGACATATCACTCACTAATAAAAAACAAATACAAAACAGACTCTAATTTAATTTCTAATGAATATGATATATATTTACAAATGAAACCTACAGCTCTTTCTATGGCAAATCAAGAAATATTTCCAGAGTTTTGTTCATAGAGTTTTCAGCATCACTCTGATCTTATTTCTGCAAAACTTTTAGCACATGATAGAAAATGGACATGTTCTTTAAGACATCAGCAACTCAAAAGTAGTTCATTATACTTCTAAAAGCACAGGCTCTGCACTGAAAAAGGTCAATATTTGGTGACCTTGATGTCACTTTCTACAGAACTACAGAACAATCATTCAGGATCTTGTTAGGAAACAGAGTCTCCATCTGAGTGGGACTCTTAGGGGACAAGTGTGCATCGATTTTTCCACCACTTCTAAAAGCTTTAGCAGCTCGGTCTGACCTCTTTCTCTTATTTACCTGTATCTCTCTCTCTCTCTCTCTCTCTCCCTCTCTCTCTCACTCAGGATATACATTATTCCTTGATATACCTCTATACAGCAAAAGTAAGGGACCTTTGCTAGCATTCAAGTGAGAGAGAATAAATTTAACAGCGAATGTGGATGATATGATGCAACATATTTCACCTGTCATGCTCATGGATGTCATTTACATTATATAGTTCAAACATCTGACATGACATAATATACACCGACTTTTTTCAGGATTTAGGGATTAAAATATGATGGGGGAAGGGGGGCACGGTGGCTTACACGTTTGCCTCACAACTCCAGGGTTGGGGGTTTGATTGTTGTGGAGTTTGCATGTTCTCCCTGTGCCTTGGGGGTTTTCTCCAGGTACTCTGGTTTCCTCCCCCTTATGGATGGACTAAATGAGGATATGAAGCTAGTGGGTGCAAGTGTTGAGGATGCAGAAGATAGGGATAGGTGGAGAGAGATGATTCGCTGTGGTGACCCCTGAAGGGAAAAGCCGAAAGAAGAAGAAGAAGACTCTGGTTTCCTCCCCCAGTCCAAAGACATGCATTGTAGGTTGATTGGCATCTCTAAATTGTCCGTAGTGTGTGATTGTGTGAGTGAATGAGTATGTGTGTGTGCCCTGTGAAGGGTTGGCACTCCGTCCAGGGTGTATCCTGCCTTGATGCCCAATGACGCCTGAGATAGGTACAGGCTCCCCGTGACCCAAGAATAGATCGGATAAGCGGTAGACAATGAATAAATGAATAAATGAGTAAATGAATATGATGGGGGGCTACGCTGTTAAGGAAAAAATTAGTATCAACTGGCTGGTTTGATGTGGCATAAAGTTGATTATTCTTCTGTTTAAGTTACATTTATGTTGTGGATTGTCAGCGAAAAGTTTTGTTTCTTTAAATGTGTACATTAGCAGCTGCTCACAATTTTTGCAATCAGTGTCTCTTGAAGTTAATTAGAAAAAAATGCAGCTTATCATTTTACTAAGAAATTTGTAGAAATTTTACTATAATAATAATAATAATAATAATAATAATTATTATTATTATTATTATTATTATTATTATTATTATTATTATTATTATGGAAGAGTGTCAGTGCTTTGTAACAGTCAGGACATTTTGTTTTCTTTATTGAAATATGTTCAGTACAGATGACTTCTCATACGTATTACTAATAATAATAGTAATAATTAGTCTGTATTAAGAATTTAACAGCACTGTGATACAAGTCATAAGAGTTATGATTCATCTTGTGTCTTTTGAGATCTGTCTCGATTTACTATTACGAGAGGGTCTGTGGAGTATTATTTTAAATAGAGAACCTTGGGGACGCTGTAACGTCTGTATCATTTAATTACACTGTTTTATTATATAGACTTCTATTGAGTGACATGACTCCAATCTGCCTATAGGTGTCAGTAAATCTCCACTGTGAACACATTCCTCACTCAATCACACTGATCAGCTCTGAGTAGAGGGAAATGTTGGAATGTGACCTATCTTTCATCTTTAGATTGCTGGCTTTTTTTTCCTCCATATTTGCTGGAGTCCTGTAGCTGTTTACTGTGTTCACAATTTCTCTAATTCGTAACAGACAGACAACAGAAAAAGTTCTAAGTGAGCTTTAAGATAGGCTTATTGATTGATTTTGAGTGGCCATTTGCTACGTATTCATACAAAATGGACAATTTTTTAATCATGTGCCTTATTGATCCATGTGAAACTTTCTTCTGCTTTATTGTCCCAGATGAATGGTTTGTTGCCCCCGCGGTAAAGCACTCAGCTCTGAGCCCTTGTAAAACACTATTAAGCGTAAAGATGATTGCTCCATGAAGGGAAAAAAACAAGAAGTTCTCTCAGCTGCATCTCTTTGATCTATTATCTTGTAGACTTCCAGCACCTAATCCCAGGCATCCATAAGGAAGAGGAGTTTTTTTTTTCCATCTCTCCTTTTCTCTATCATGCTTCTGTTCAACTATATTTATGCTAATGATTTTTTAAGTAGGTTTGGGAAAAGTAAAAAAAAAATAGTTCTCACACTCATGCATTGTTTTTACACCTTTAATGAGTTCCATCTTTGGTTCTTCTTGACTGAACTTAAGTGTTCTGGCAAACTACAATCCATAGGATGACTAATTACAAAGCATTGTGAGACTCTCCAGCTCCCAGGAATTAGGAACAGGAATGGTCTCAGTATAACCTCTTTGATTATCTCCAGCAGGAAATATCGAATGTGAAATATATATTGTCAGCATGTGCTCTTTGGGTGTTTTAAGCCTGGTTGAAAAAAGGATACAGGAAGCAGAAAAAAAACACCATGGTCCTCTTGATACTGTAAGGCCCCTTTTCTTGGTTCCTTCCTTCCTGTGTGTGGAAAGGTAGTGCTTGAATGGGGCCGTAAACAGTTTCGGAAAAGAACCAGAGTCTCTTCACAGCTGTCCAGAGTTGTGCTTTTTTTGCTGCGTGTTCACGCCTGATGTAAAAAAAAAAAAAAAAATGTGATGATATCCTGGAAACGGAATGTCAGGAATGACAGGAACTTTTAAAGCTTTGCAGGATGAAAGGGAAACCACTTGTTTGTTCTTCATTCTATGCATGCTGTCATTGCTTTTTGTATTGTTCTTTATGTGTTATCTCTATTTTTTGTTTGTAATGAGGGTTTTTTTTCCAGCAGGGCTTTTTAGAATCAGTGGGAAAGAGGGAGATCTGCTTATCAGGCATTATGCAACAACATGGGCCCTGCTCTTTTCACAGCTTGATAACAATATGCTTTTGACCTTTGCTTTGTTTGCATGCAATTTGGTGGCCCATTACCAAAAGGTACTGAATGGCTTCTAATGTAATTAACTGGTCTGGTCAAAGTTAATATGGATTTTTTCTTCCCTCTCTCTCTCTTTCTCTCTCTCTCTCTCTCTCTCTCTCAATCCCTCTCACATCATATAAATGCCTTTCTGCGCTGGAAAATTGAAGTATTGATATGTTCCAAAAAGAGGTTTTTCAAATCATTGGCTTTTAAAAAAAAAAGGGTTAAGAAAAACATTCCGGACTGTTCCCAAAAGCATGCCGCACGTCACCATGCAATCAGCGGCCTACACACATTTAATTCACTGCAGATCCTGTTGTAATGGGATGCTTTCCATTTGAATGAATTAAGAGAGATTTATTTGTAAAAGAGATTAATCAGTGCATGGAGCATTGTGTTATACAGACACAATTGTTATTATTAAAAAAAAAAGGACACAATGTCACACTGGGTGTGGGAACAATCCTGGCTCATGACAAAAGATGCATTCCTTCGCCCACCATGTGTGCTTTAAGATATGCTTATTGATTTGCATCTTATGAGATGTAAATGCTTCACATTTATATTATGCTATGCAGAAAATTCTAGGACTTTTTTGTTTGTGTGTGTGTTGATTTTGTTTTTGTTTTTGCATAAAGGCCAGGTGTGTTCTTTATTAGTCTCTATTAGGTTAATAATTTTTAATGAATTGCTAACAGTTCATTGAAATGATTTAAAAAGCATTATCTTTTTCGAGCATTTTAACCTGAGGTCATCTTCCTGGGAATTAGCCACAGATTGCTTTATGACATTGAAATGTAAAATCGCAAAAATATTCTCTTTGCCATGTTAATTAGATTTGCTATTTGGAAAATTCTTTGCACCTATTGTGTGCTGGTGTATTCATTGCGCTATTGTTTCACACTCATCCTGGGCTTTCAGGATGTGACCGACTCTGTTGTGGTCTTTCAAGATGGGGAGCAGTGTTTTAAAACAGTTTCTCAGGGGGTAGGAAAATAAGTATGGTTTTTGCGACAATGAATAGGGCCTGACTGTGCTGGTTAAACCCCTATAAAAGTCCTTTCATGGACAAAGGAATGCTATTCCACACTCCAGCATAGTAATGGCATTCAGAATGGCCTGTGCTCCGTTTAGATTTGAAAGCCCATTTTAGTGGGATACAGTGCTCCATACCTCCATCCCTAGTATTGTCAATTTTTTAAAAGAATATATCAAGCTTACCATTATTACACAGATATTATGCTATCAGAGATGTTTTTATTATATCAATAGTAGAGATATAGGAAAATACATTCAGAGAAATTGTTTGTGAGAAACTATGCCAAAAATACAAACAACATATCCCAGAGGAAACTGATATGTCTATATAGACTCTCTCTATATTTACTGAGAAAATCTGAATGATCTTCAACAAAATATATTAAATCTGCACTAATATTCTCAACAGAAATCAATAATAATAATAATAATAATAATAATAATAATAATAATAATAATAATAATAATAATAATGGTGGTGGTGGTGGTGGTGCTGGTGGTTCTTTGTTTGTGATGATGTTTTTTATAACATTCAGAAAATATTTCAGAGCATTAATTGTGAATGTATGTGGCTAAAAGTCCATACTTTTGAATATACGACAGTTTGGTGTTTTTTATTTTTTTTATTTATTTTTTATTTCCTATTACTATATCCATGACATATCCATTGAGATACAAATTCATGTATTGTGTTTGCAGGTTTGTATGCCTGTATTACATTCTGTGTCCCAGTTTGCCTTTGAAATGCTCCACAATTTGCTCTTTTCACTTTCTGCATTTACTTTTGACCTATTTTGTCCAGTCAGCAGCTTTTTTCTGAGTTTGCTAAGCAAAAAAGCTTTCTTTCAAAACAGAGCACCTTTGTTATCACTACAAAACATACAAAGAGAAAGAAAGTGACACAGAGAGTGTCAGTGGCAAGTTCATTGTAGAGAAATCTGAAAAATTGTTGATCACTCAGTATTAATTGATTATTATTAGCATCAATTATGATTATTAGTGCAGTTTGGCTTCTTAACATCCAGCAGCTGTGTGAAGGTAAACATCAGGCTTCAACTGATACCTTATATCCACGTTAATGGAAGGTCAAGTTTACTGGGAAACGTTTGCAGTTTATTTTCATAAACAAAACTAATATCTGTATGCAAAACTAAACTGCACACTGAGACATGTGGTCAGCCTCTCAGACCTGGAGCTTGGCCAGTTTGGTGAAGCATGCAGGAGATGCTGGTAAGCAAACAAATTAGCATTAGGTTTTTTTGAAGATTCCATTGCAGTTGACAGATGGCAGTGGTGAAGGCCAATATTTTCTTTGCCTGCTCATACCTTATCCAAGAAAAACAAACACAATGGAAATATGATCTAGACACATCTCAGGCCTATTGTCCAACTGTGTCGCTAGCTGACTCACAGCTGGTTCGAAAGGCACATTTGCTTTTATCCAACTATTCCACAGAACTGATTTGAGATGAAACACAAGACTACTATCTGAAATATGGGACTTGTTTCAATGAATGAATTCCAGTTAAAGGAAGAAAAGTTGAAAGGCCACAATTGACCCTCAGAAGATTTCTCGCTGAGATTTTAGAATGGGAGAAAAAGAGAGATTGCTTTTATTCAAGGAGAGCACTTCGGCTTGTTGTGCAGGAGTGCAATTAGTCTGCGACTAAAACTGCATTATGTATAACCATGTACTTTAAGAGTATTTTATGCAGAGTGAAGTTTTTTTTCTTGACCATTGTACTGTACAACTTCATTGTACTGAAAAATTTTGAATGATTTCATATAATCAGTTTTGCCCTTTATGTTGAAGGGGTGCCAATAATTCTGGGGTAGATAGATAGATAGATAGATAGATAGATAGATAGATAGATAGATAGATAGATAGATAGATAGATAGATAGATAGATAGATAGATAGATAGACTTTAGTAATCAATATGATCTGCATCGATAAGGGGAAAATGTATTACTGTTTATATATTAAAATGCATTAATATGTAAACAGTTCTCTAAGGACACAAAATGCACCCATCCAACCCCCAACCTCCACTCAATACATCATGAAGGCAAACATTGCCTTGGCCTGAGGGATCAAATTGCTGTAAAGGTTTGGAAGTAAGTAATAACAACTGCAGCTACTAGTCTGCGATTAATGTATGTTTTTAAATTTATAAAATCAAGTCAATATTTTAACCAATGTTGAAGGACCCTATAAAGAAAAACGCTCAGTGAATAACAAACATGGATTTGAATGTAATAACAAATTGACTGATTATTCACAATATAATATAATCAAGATAATCATTATAATCCTTGTGTAGGTGCTGTATGTGATCCGTTGGACATCTTTGCAGACATTTGAGTCATAAGCTGCCTTCCAAAAGAAGGGCAACAATTTGTTTTTATAAGCTGCCTGGAATGTGTCCAGCACTGCAGACATCTGCCAGATTAGCATATGAGATCCCTGGTCCTCATCCCCCACACCATTTTGTTCAAATTTGTTGGTGGTCTGATGAACTCATGTGACCAAATGACACTGCTGTAAGGGGAAAAAATGAAGAAACAATGGCAAATTTGTACAATTTCATATTCTCCCTTCCTTGTCCAATACTTTTAATATGAGTCAGTTCATATATTTACTTATACATTCACACATACACAAAACTCAGCTTTTCTTACTATGAGTTTCATCACTCAAAGTATTTAGATTACAAGATGAAGTTCATGGCATCTCCACCAGCTGCAAGGCCACAACACTCTGTATGTCCATCTCGATTAATGTCTCCTTTTCCGGGGGGTCCCTGGGCCTCCTTCCTGTTTGCACAGCTTTAATAGCACCGAGCCAATTAGCTTATGAAGAATGTACTGTTTTTTGTGACACTGATAAGGATCACGCTGAGACACTCACTCCTGGTCAGATATCGTCTATTAAAAAGGAGCGGTGTAACCCAACACCCATGAAGGAATGCACTCAATCACTCCTATTGTTTCTGGTTACATACAGTTCCCTTTTGTGTGATAAGTACGCCTTGGCCTGAGAGATAACAGCGTCGCCTTAAAAGCTCTGAGGAGACAGCGGAGTGTCAACAGCTCAGTGCACAGAATTCCACAGTAGATTAATGCCGTGTGGTCTATGTAAGGTCTATGTAGGATGGTTATAATGAGGACAGATTCATTGTATAGACATGTTTAGTGGAATGTTCATGTGTGTTAATATGTGTATCATGGTTTGGACATGGAGGGGCTCAGTGTTGTGATGTCAGGTCTTCCAATTATTTTTTCAGACGTATTTAAATTTCAGACATTTTGAGAATCATGCTCTAGAGGACATTGTGCATTTTGAAAACATGTCTTTTTACTATGTACTGAACAAATAACAGTCACAAATCATTCTCCTCTAGACTTTGCCTAATGGTCAGTAAAAACCTTTTTAAATTACTGAGTTTTCCCTTCACATCCATTAACAGGTAAATCCACCATAATCCATGTGCACCCTTGACTTCCTCCCACTACCTAAATCTCAGCTAAGGACTTCACCTGACACATTGCAACACACTTCCTCGGAGAGTAAAAACTAATTAGCGGCCCTGAGAAGGAAGGCTCCTACCTCCCACCTGGCAAAATGAGCAAAGCAGTGTTTATTCCCGGAGTGAGCGTGCCCCCTCAGGTTTACTCTAATAGCACAAAAAAAGCAGACCCTCCCATATTTAGACTGCCTAAATGAGTGCTATAAAGCGACTCAAACATGAAGTCAAAATGGCCCATGTTTGAAGAGGCAACATCAATTTAATGCCTGAGTTGCTGTGCCTCAGGATGTGAAACCTCTAGGCTTTTGTGGTAGCTGTTTAGGAAGAAAACAGCAGGAGGAAGTTGAAAGAGGATCTGTTTACATGTGTGCTTATTGAAGAAAAATAATGGGACAGTAATTGTGCTACTTTTTGCTCCTTGTGAGAATCAACCGAATAAAGTTTTTCCGTTTTGATAAAAAAGATACATCCCAGCTTTTGCGGAAAAAAAAGTTCATGACTTTGTTGTAGACATGTGCACTCTTTTCAGTTTATGAGGAATAATTCCTCCCATGTGCAGGATCTTATGCGCATTTAACAAGGTGTTAATTGCACGGTTTGTGAAGGGAAGTGCTTCTTACTTCCATCTTGTTCTCTTTGTAGTGACACATTTTGTGCTAAAGTTCACACAGGAGCAGGTAATAATTCTAAATTATTCGGATTACTGCTGAACTGACCATCAGAAGAAGGGTGGGATCGCTACTGCTCCCAATAGAGGAATGGAAGTGAAAAGAACTGATTTTACTGTTGATTATATTTAACAGTATGGAGGCTGAAATTTTAATAGATTTCAAGCTTAATGCCATGGTTCTAAATGTGTGGTCCAGGGATCTGCAGGAGGCAGGGAAACATAGGCAATTAAGCTCGTAAATAATGTCAAGTTGAATTAAATGAATATTTTAATAAAAATACATTTAAAACACGGTGGATCAAATACCTACCCAAAATATTATTATTCAGAAATGTATATTTTAGATATAGATATTTAAATAGTAAATAAATCTATACTGAGGGGGTTGTGGAATTATTATTATTATTATTATTATTATTATTATTATTATTTTTTTTCATTAAATGTTTCAGAACCCCCAACTAAAAGGATTCTGCTAATTCATTGGCAGTGGAAGAATTTTTGATGTCTGTATCAACCATGGGTCAAACAGGTCAACTATTCATCATCCACACCAGCTGTCCATAAGGCAGTGTGTAGTAAGAGCAATAAGGGACACTTTTGTGTGTGTGTGTGTGTGTGTGTGTGTGTGTGTGTGTGTGTGTGTGTGTGTGTGTGTGTGTGTGTGTGTGTGTGTGTGTTTGCATGTGTTGGTTAGAGGAAGGTGGGGGTCTAATCCTGAGCAACTGCAACCCTCTGGCAGCGAGACAGTGGTACGGTTTAGCTGGGGGGAGGATGAGAATCCTCTCCATTGTCTTCGATTTTGTTAATTATCCCCCGAGTGGGAGTGTGAGCTGACCGATGCAGCCTTTCAATAGGGCCGTCAGATTCATAGGCGCGTAACATTACACAATGCAAAGGTAGAGAACTATGGGTGAATACAAAGAAGCCAGGTCATGACCTCAGAGCAAACTTTTTAAAATAATAATAATTTAAAAACTGGGTCATTTATTGAATAGTATGCAAAAATATTTGTGTACGTTACATGATCACAGTTTTAAGAAGATGTAGAAAATCTACATTGAAGAAAACAAATGTTGGTGACTAGATCTCATCTACTTCACTTTATCATTAAAATCATAATGCATCAGATAATTAATCATATATAAGTATAAGTGTGTTCATGTGGTTTCAGCACACAAACCTGTAGTTAATCTGGCCTACTTAAATTAACAATATTAATAATTTAAGAAAGAATAGTTAATGGTTAAAATGAAATGTTTCATAACATGTTGGTTAAACATTCATAAGGTATTCGTGGATGTTTAGATAAAGTATTAATGCTAATACTCATTACATTTTACATAAACATTCATGATAAATATTAATAAAGTATTGAATTTTATTTAAAATTTATTTATTTATTTGTTTGTTTGTTTGTTTGTTTTATACTAGGACATTGTACTTCACATAAACTTTCATGGCTTGATCTGCCTGTAGCCTACTCAAGCGTATACTCTTGCGACAGATGGTAATTGTTGTATGTTAAGCTTTGTAGTTCATTGGGGTTTATTTTAACACAGAAAGGAATGGTCTTCCCCCAACTGCTGCCTGTGCCAGCAAGGGAGGTGACAAGAGGGCAAGTGCCTAAAGAAAGCTGCCGCGCTGCCTTATCAAATCCACAGGGTTCAAATATAAACCCTCTGAGCTACAAATGGCCGCTACAATGGAGAGCAATCAGTCTGGAGACGAGATACTGAGGTAGTGAATTTAAGGTAGTGATATTTTTTGTGCAACATTTTGAATATTCTTCATAAATGATTGCTTTAGCATTAATGTAGACTAATGCAAACCTCTTACTAATCTTTTACTCATTATTATTAATCACAGGAAAAGAACAAAATCAGCTTTGTAGGGTATATTTATTTCATAACATGTTGATCCTTCAGGGTCTTGTGTAGAGCTTGTGTAATCATGGAAAGATTACACAATAAACTAATAAACAATTTCACAAATTCTCAAATATAAATATGTCATTGCATCAGATTGAACACTGATATGTCTCTGAAATAAAGGAGCAAGGACTCTAAAAGCACTCCTTATGGCCACTCTGAAGTGCTATCCAGAACCAAAGAACATAGCTGCATATTTTCTCCATAACACTGACCTCTTGGAACAAGAGCACATCATTAAAATCTGAAGTTTGACCCCTACTCTGCTAGCCATAGAAATTCCAACCCAATGACTCAATGACAAAAAAATTGAGATACTGAGATACTTTTATTATAAAGACTGTGGCTTGAAAAGCACTTGATATGAACCTTCATTAACAGATCATTGAAAATAAGAATGGTAAAATAATCATTAGAGCATTTATGGATTTTTTTTATGTTTCTAGGTGCACCAAACCCCCCTCCCAATATTTACCTCCCAAGTCAAACACACCCTTCCCCCTGTCACCCCCCTGCCCTTCTTCATAGGAGGAGGGGTGGTGTAGAGAGATCACAAACCATCTGAAACTCTTTTAACTGAGTGCCCATAGAGAGCTGAGAGCAATTATTCCTCCATGATGCATTCCTTCCCAAAAGAGGATTCCATCACTATGCGAGATGGGGAATGCAGACTTCCAAACTATGGCCGCTTTCTGATAATGCCAGTTCTGCAGATAGTGACCATAAGATCATATCTTGTAGTGATATTAGAGCATTTCTCACCATTTGAATCAATTTGCAGGAGATTTCGGACTAATTTCAGAAGCAATGTCCTTTCATGTGCCCCAGGAAGGGGGCATTATTACTGTCATGGCATGACTTTTGCCAAACTATTCATGGAGTTCTGTAAAGTTAGCCCCTTGATAAAAATGGCATTGCTCTCATTTTGCGGAAACAGAAACCTACAATTAGGAAAGATTAATAACCACTTGTACTAATGATGCCTCCACCCTGACTAGTCCCCTGAGGCAAAGTTCTGTGAGAAAAGTATTTGTTTGTTTTCTTTTTTTTTTCTCGAGTCATGCTGATTATGAGAAACTAGATCCACATGGAACCTGGACACATGGAATTTCCATTATTTTTATTTAATTACCCATGCAATACTTGGTTGCAGAAAATACCGTGATTTGTGTATTCCTTACATTTCCATGTCAAAATGTTATTTTTAAAGCAGCATTGCTTGATATTGGGTGTGTGACTGATATCTTGTCTGAACATATTTTCCCTGTGTGGGTTGTATTTTTAAGAATTTCAGTGTCAGTATGAGTCAATGTGAGTCAATCCTACTTAATCACTTAAATGGGACTAGCAGTTGTTTTTCTTTTTTTTTTTCTTTTTTTAAATCAACTCTACTGGATGTGTGTGACAAATCTATTCTGAATATATTTTCCCTGCTTGTGCTTCTGTTGAATATTTTGTTTAATAATTTCACCAGCAATCAACAAGATGTGAAAAAATCCTACTTGATCACTTAAATGGGGCTCGCAGTTAGTGTTTGGCTCTAGGTGGTGTGTAAGGATGTGTGAGATTCTACTCAGCTGTGTACATCTGCAGTGCTAAATGGACCACAACCCATCCTGATTGCTTCAGCATATTTTTCCCCCTCAAACATGACACCCTTGGGTATGTATCATTCACTGTCACCTCTATAGTGTAAGTGTTCCTACTGAGCCATGGAGGAGAACCCTCACTCGTTAAATACAAAAAAAAATATATGGATGATACTTGTTTTTGTCTCATATATCTGGGATTTTATCAGAGCACGTGTTTTAAGTTATATTTTTAAGATGATGGCACAAGAACTTATAAGCCCAAATGAAAATTTCATTCAGGTTTTCAACAGGAAGAGGAACTGGACTGATTAAGAGGCCTGAGGGAACATCTACAGTGGACTGGCAGAATAAAGAAAGAACCTTTTAGTTACGATGCAAGCTCAGACTACTACTATATGATTGTCAGCATCACTGAATGAGGCTACCTGTATTTATTAAAATGTCTACCCAAGTGTTGTTGAATTCTCTAATCTGAGTGCTCAAAAGTTGTGCTATAACAACTACAATATAACAGTATGACTCTGACAATATTTTAGTGTTTCAATAGTAACGAATAATTTGCACATTAGTCCATAAATAACCATAACCTTCAATGCTCAACTCTTGCTGTTCAGCTTGTCAGCTGTTTTATATGTTTAATATTTTTAATTAAGTTCATGATATCAACTTGAGTCTATGTTTTGCACTTTAGGTATTACTTTTGTTCATTCATATATAGAGTGATCATTAAAACAATCTTTGGAAATAACTAGAGGAAAAATAATAAACGTTACTTTTTTAACATCCACTTCATCAATAATCTTGAGACCTACAAGTCTTGAAGAAAAACTGAGGAAGACATCTTTGTAATGAAGACACTAATGGATAGATTTAAGATGTGCTAATTTGATGTGATCGTGTCTGTTGCCGTTTCGCTTGCATTCTTATGATTATAGTGTAAGTAAATGTTGGAATATAAAAAATGTAAAAACAAGCTTCATTAGACCAAATCATTGCCCCGAATGTTTTATCTATACCTACAGCAAATGAAATTTAGTCATTTTCTCAGAGATATGTGTTGTTCTTACCAAATTTTCTTTATCCAGCCACTGTGTACAAGCATGTTTGGAGAATGTTTTCTATATTAAAATAATCTGTATGTAAATTATTTATTTGTATCAATTGGAACAGCAGGTGCCATGAGCTTAGACCATAATGTAAGAAATGTTTAAAAGACAAAAATTCACATTTGACATACATGACCACATCATGGCTAGCAACTTTAATAAAGTCTACTATAACAATCTTCAAGGGTCTTCTGACCCTGGGAGGGCCCCTTTTATGAGTTTTTTTTCTTGGCCCTGACCAGATGGCTAAGCTATCAAAGACTTTTTATGAGAAAAGCCAAGAGAAAAGTGTTATATATTTTTGTCTTTGTGTGGATCGATCTGAAATCTCAAACTGGAACGTGAAGTAAAAATTCAAATATTGCTTGCAGGAAAATTTGCATGTCCTTTAACATAGTGATATCCAGCAAAAAATGTTGTGTTGACACTACATTCAATTGGCCAAGATGAACACAAATATATGCTTCTATACAGATCAGTGTGCAGATTTCTTTTCTGATGAAAAAAGGTTTTTTTTTCAATTTCACAAATGATAGTCATATGACTTGATCTTTTTGTCCCTATAGGGAATAGAGTCAGTTACCTTTCAGGATATAATAATGTATGGAACGTTTGTCATGATGGGTATTTTTTTTTCTTTTCTTACACACAGAGAGGACTACAAGGAAAGATCTGATAATGCACTTAACCAGGAAACATGCAAAAGGATTGGGTCATTAGCAAATGGGTATAAACTAGGCAGAACCAAATGAAACACAAGTCAACACCAGAGAACCATACATGCAAAGCAACAGCTTAGTAAAGTCACAAATGCTGAAGTGAGACTTGTTAACTAATGTCAGACAGTGCAGAGTATTTAAACAGATTGTACTGATCAAAAAGAGTTGTATGTATCTAGAATACCTAGGGATAAGTTGTGTGCATTGATCATGTGACTGAGGATGATGTTCATCAGTTGACATAGAGATTGGTAGTGTTAAAGGCATAGGAGTTTCTCTTAGAGCTGGATGGTTCAAGTGGAATTCTCGGGTTAGTGCAGGGACCAAGCTGTCCTGTGGGGGGAACCAGCTTCGTTCTTCTGGACCATTGTCCTCCATGACTTACTGATGTTTCTGTGGCAACAAGAGTCCAGGATGACTGTGTGTGAGCTGGGATTCCGTCAAAGTCCACTGGTGGTGGTAATGGTGCAGCAGGGGTTGCCACATCCAACATCCTGAAAATGTCAGGATGAAATTAAATGAAAAGTGAACATTATTGCAAATGCAGTTTATACATCACTTTATTTATGTGTCAGACAAAGGGATCTGTCAATTGAGGCATCAGCTTTCATCCAGTGCAGAAGAAATTGGCTAGATATACATGATACTCTTTATGCAAATGAATAGCATGTTCTTGACATCTGTGGGCCTACTCCCAGGCCTCTTCACTTTTAAGCAAACACTGAAAATGGTCATCATTGTCAGCTGAGTGGCTGAGTTAATTCTGTGCAGATTCTGGTTCTCCAGAATCTCACTGGATGCTGATCGGCTCATTCTACCTGGCCAATGGCTTCCCAATTTCTCCATAAATGGCTTCAGTCTTGTGACATGAATTGGAGAACTCTCTCTAACACAATGTCTTTGGGTATGCCAGAATATCTTGCACCTAATTTGATTTCAATTATTCAAAGGTTGGCACCAGGTTGTCAATAACACTTTACTTTACATCACATCACATCATATCACACCGTTTTTAATAATTTTCCTATAACAGTGCACCCTGTCTTGTTTCATTCTTTACATATTTCATTTCAAATAAAGTCTTATTATATCATAAGCATAAACATATTAGGCAGATATTAGAACGAACACTATTCATACAATATTTTGATGAATTAGAACATTTACATTTATTTAATCCTTTATTTGTAATATTTTTGTTTTCCAAGCCAGATCATTTGAAGGCAAATGCAAAGTGATATGCAACCTCAAGATAATACTGAGACTGGGAAAATCAATTCAATTCAATTTTATTTTATTTGTATAGCACGTTTAACAATGGACTTTGTCTCAAAACAGCTTTACAGGAAGGTAAAAATTCTGAATAAAAATTAGAAAGTTTAAAATTTCAATTGATATTGATTCCTAATGAACAAGTCAGAGGCAACAACGACAAGGAAAAACTTCCTAAGACTTTCTATACGTTTACTTTCTATAACTGTATGCAGTCAAGGAACAGGGAATTTTTGGGCAAGTATGAGCATCAGCATAATTTCTGAATTCTTTATAGTTTTAACATTTTAAATTCTTTCCTGCTGAAGCCATCAAATTTTCACTGATGGAGATCTGAGGGTTCTACTTGTATAGTCTGTGTAGTCTGTGGCGGCTTATCTACAGAAACAGGTGTAGCAGAGCCCAACATATATATGTATATATGCAAGTTAACTTAAGTCTACATACATATAAAAGTCAGTCGAAATACTTAGTTGAAGTACCACTTATTAAGTGACCAATAGTTTTCTAAAACGTTGCTCTTTGACAGATATAAACTGTAAGATGTAAGGTTGATCCATAGACATGGACACCTAATCTGTCCAATTCTGTCCTCTTTTAAAGTATCATGTTCTATCGATCACATGCCGATGTTGAGCAAGCAGTTAAAATAATAGCAGTTAACCATGTAATAGGGGGTTATAAGAAGTGTTACCACCATGACGGACGCAAAAACACCATCATAACTAACACGTCTATGGATATTTTTCCATTGCTTATGCAGTTGCTTATGTGTGAATGAGATTGTAAAAGTACCTAATGAAGGCCCTTTGTTCACATTCTATTTTCCTTTCCCCACAGAGGGGCTCTCACTTTTGCATGCACACACACACACTCCCAAACACCTGAGTGCATTGAGCACTAAAAAGGGGATGGAGGGCAAGAGGTGGGTTCAGGTGGAGCAAATTTATGACCCAAATTGGTGAGGGTCATTGCAACAGCACACCAAGCCTCTGTTTCTGCTGCCAGAGAAAGCCAGTGGTCAATAATGATGTTATTCTCCAAAATTACACAGCTTTCCTTCTGGTCCTAAGAATGAGACATCAACTCTATCATTGATTTTAAATACACAAACATCTTAAATTATGCGCATTTTAGAATTTTCTGCAACTTTTACATTTGTTAGTATTATTTCTTGCATGCTCCACCATGAATCATATGTTGTTGTTTTTTCTTCTATAGGGTCTTTTATGTATTACTCCTGGCTGATTTTTAGTGTTAAGGTTGTTTTTTTGTTTTTTTTTTAAGGACAACTACATTGTTACTGCAAAATTTTCCCCCACCAAGCAGCTGTAAACTTATATGCAATGAGATTAATGATTAATAAAGTCACCAGTGGTGGCTATGCACATAGGCCAAGGCCTTTGTCAGTTACTTCTGGCTGTGCATTAGTGACCCTGCACTCCACTTACAAAATTCACAGGTCTCAAGTATCTCCAGCTGCAGTTTGTTTAGCAAGTGGAGGCTACACCTGTTAAACTAGGCAGCCAAATCCTTATGACTTGAACCAATCAAAATAAGTTTAACTAAGAGTTTAATTAACAGGGTACATCTTGTGATAAATATTACAGATTGGAATTACAAATGCATTAAAAAAATTGTCATTAAAACTGTCTCTTATACTGACTTGTATTTGAAAAGGAAGAAAGAAAGAAAGAAAGAAAGAAAGAAAGAAGAACACCTCAACCTTCCGTGTCTTATTTGCATGCAAAGACAATCAGGAGGAGAGTCTTCAATCATATGAGTTTTGTTTAAGTCCACGTGGATTATTTACCTATTAATTAATATGAAAATACAATATACCATATTTGTTTATACAGTGAAAAAAAAGAATTATGGGATTTTAAGAAGTGCAGAAGTGTAGATTTATAACAGTGTATATTGAATATGAAAGCAGGCTCTAGTAATATATAAGAAAATCCCTTGACTTAGAAGTCGTCGTTGTTGAACTCGAAGCACCTGCCAGCTTTTCTTCTTTGATTCCTGGTTTGCTTTCTAATTTTTTTTGTTACTTCTGAAGGAGCATAAAGAGCTTATAAGTGCAGGCCAGCCCACCCCACAGATGGCCGAATGATCAGAGGCTGTCAATCCACTGAAATGAACCAGGCACTGGGTCTGCCTCTCCACAGGGGCACAGGCGGGCTGAATGGGGCACTTCCACTGGCTTCTATAGCCCCCCACTGGGCATTTGTGAAATGATTTGTGGCAAATTTGTTGGATCAATATAGACAGCAGAGGGTGGACACCCTCCGTGCAAAGCTTGGGCTCGGCTTTGCATGACTAGGCACGTCTAAAGTCAAAAGCGCTAGGCTAAGCGCTTGCATAAAAATGCGGTGACAAAATTGGATCTTCGAATCCGTACTACACGTTTTATGGTCAGAGATGGATTGAGAGCCATGTTGGGTTATATCAGCGCCTGAGCTTCATTGTGGGGGGAGAGACAAGGTTTTGACGGATTGTATTTAAGGTGACTCGTGTTTGCTTAAGGAGTTCATGAACCTTGTGAGAGATCACATGGCAAAATGAAAGATAATTCAGAGCAGATGAAAAGCCACTTTGCAACCTTTTTTACATAGTTTTTAAAAGTAAAATGTACTTAACCTCTGTGCTTATTCCAAAGAAAAAAAAATTGCCACGGTATAAGCACAACATTATTTTGAACTACCTTATCTTTCTGCATTTGAATTTATGTAATGTTTAAGAGAAGAAAGCAGGTGGTTTGTATACCTTTATTCTTTGCCTGCCCACCACACTCAGATGGAATTAAGCACAATGGATAGATGCATGCGATTTGGTACAACTCTTAAATATCTTTTTGTCTCCCCTTTCAAGTAATCTCTTTCTCTTTCTTTCCTCTCTCTGTCCATAAGCTGCTGGCCAGCTGAGTAGTACAAGGACAAAGGCCTGAGCCATTCCCTCTGAATTGACCATGGCCACAGGCCATTGTTCCTGCGGTTCAGCGGGGACAGTACACTCATCTCATATATACTGACATCAAAAACCTGTTGCTGGAAAAGTCACATTCACGATCCTTCATTTACACATGAAAAGGTGCAGATAACGCACAGACACCTGATCCATTTGTCTGCCCTACCGCGTATAACTTTTTGTGAATAGGGACATCTGTTTGGGGAGCTGAAAGCACTAGTCATGCCTCGGCCACAGATTTTATTATTTTTAGCAACATTATTATCAAGTTTGTATGATAAATCAATATTATATTTTTTATAATTATATAAAAAAAAACTGTAACAAAGTCACAAATGTTTTTTTTCTAGTTTTACATGGACCTGACTCATTCATGGTGCTCTCAGTTAATCTGAGGTGAAAATGTTGCCACAAGCCAC
Organism: Hemibagrus guttatus; assembly: GCA_033459395.1. Classification (NCBI taxonomy): domain Eukaryota; kingdom Metazoa; phylum Chordata; class Actinopteri; order Siluriformes; family Bagridae; genus Hemibagrus; species Hemibagrus guttatus. The sequence goes on along the minus strand of JAUCMX010000017.1, from coordinate 7,171,251 downwards.
AGTGTTTGCATGCCAGCATTCCCCCCCTCCTTGTCTTCTCAGCATGTGGTTGCCCAGTACCACAGTCATTTATAACTTCTATATTGAGTTATGGCGGGGTTGTAACAGATAATCCCAGGGCTTGTGTGTGTAAAAACAAGTCCTCCCGCAAAAAAAGAAACATTGAGTCAAGTCAGGCTTTACTGTTGTGCATGTATTCAAGGGATGAAACAACATGCCTTTAGTTCGCTCGGTAAACAAACTGACTAAAAAGTGTAAATAGTGTGATGTGTTAGACAAGATCAATGAAACTCAGACAATCTATGGGCCATTCATTTGAAATCATTTGAATCAGCTCTGTTAAAAATAATAAAAAATTGTTTGTATTTGTTTCCAATACCCCAAAAGAGTTCCAGGCCAAAACGGTCATTACCTTTAGTTCTAGGTTGAATCAATCATTCAATGCACTGAAACAGAAGTTGGCTTCTATCCAAAGTGCACCCATTTTTCGCCGCCTGTCTGTATTTGAAGGGGCTTGGAAGCACAAAAAATAATCAGCAGAACATCCCATAAGTGTGAATGCAGAGTGGCAGATGTGGCCAAGAGAGAAAAAGGCTCTCGGGCCATTGTTTGGCCCCCGGGTGCCATTTATTTGGTTGCCGTGACAACAGTATGCAACCTTTATCCATTTCCCCATGCCGGACGCATGCTAATGGGAGATCATAGCTTGTATTGACAAAGATGAGAGAAGCTGAACAACAAACAGAACGGTGTGGATGAAAGCCAGTAATATTCAGCAAGCTTTCATGGCCGAGGTGCAAAATAGAGAGCTTTTATTATTTATCATCACTGAATATGCTTGATTATCATTTCATGTTTTTAATGTTGAACAGAGAAAAGGATTTTGAGGTTGCTTAATGCTTAAAGATGCCCAACCGCCTCATTCCATCAACCTCATTAATTACAAGAGCACACTAATAGTAAGAGCAGTAATATTTCATGGAAGCCTTTAGGAAAATGATGATAATGATGATGAACCTCGATTTCATGAATAGTTTTCTCATCCAGGATCATCCAGAGATTCTGGTAAACCATCAAATCTCTGTCTTGGTCTCTCTCTATAGATAGATATCTGTGTGGGTGCTCATAAATAACTTGGTTTTCTTTCTGGCAATGATGCCATGATGAATGCCAGTGTCTTTGTTGCAACCCACCACCTTTCAAATAACTTGATTTACTGCCATCTGTGCAAACAACACCCATACAGCTCACAATAAGGGACAGTCTCATTGCGACCACATTATAATTCTTACATTTATATTCAACAATGAGCAGAATTCCATCAGCCAGATAGCTGAAGAGATCGCAAGCCCAGAAAGTGCTACTACAAATAATACAGTCAATACTCTGATGCAGTCGGTTCAACTACACCATAGCATTCCTTTATTTAATAATACACACTACTAATAACGATAGAGTAATACATGCAACTGCAACGAGCACAGATTTATCGGGGGAAAAAAAAAAAACTAACTGCCTATCAAGAATGAGCACATTAGAGCACACAATAGACCAAGGCAGCGGCCTGAAGAAGGTTCTCCATTAATATTCAAGTGCACTTAGAAGATCTGAGCCTCCATGAGTTTCTTGAAGGCTGTGCACGAATCTTCAGCACAAACAAAGCAATTTAGTGCACTATTGAGAGCGTTAATTAAAATGAGTCTATTTGGCTAGAACGATTGATGTAGGCATCTCGTCCTATAACAGCACACAGAAGGTGATAGAATATGCATTTCAGAGTAAAGTTTAAAGTTATGAATATTAGGAAAGCCCCTTAACAAAAAGTTTCATCACTCGAGCATGAACACTCTCAGAGTCCAGAGCAACGTTTCGGACAATACTGTATAGACGTCTAGGCAACCTGCGGTATATTCACTTTGTATGAAACATTTGCTTTCTGTTTACTTGGCAGTCTTAAGCGGACTGATGCAGTTCTAAAGTAAAGAGTGCTCGCTGGTCCAAGTACGTTGCATTTGTTTTTCATTTTGAAATGATATGCAAATAAGATGTTCAGAAGAGCTTCCAACCATAAATTTTAAAGAAAGCTCTCGTTCCCCTCCTTGGCTTGTTTGTCATCATTTTACGTTCAATTAACGAACGCTCATGAATGCCCCGGATATGTATCATCGATTATTGTGTAGCACAAAGGATAGAATAAAAATATTTCATTTTATATCATCTTTTCTGAAAACAGAGGCTCTAGAGTTCACATAGTCTGTAAAACAGTGTTTTATTAAAAAAAAAAAAAAAAAAAAAAAAAAAAGCTTTTCATATTTGGATTCATGATTATTTGCTTTCTAGGCTTTATGTGGTGAAAGAATAAGAAACCTACACAGACCCACCGCCAATACAGGTTTGATTTTTTTTGTTTGTTTGCTTTTGTCTGTATAGATATGATATTATAAGTAAAAAGTTCTCGTTTTATTATTATTGTAAGCATTTCTGTATAGTTTTGGATAAATTTGGCTTCAAATCCTTTTTGTTTAGTCAGCGTCGTGTGATATGTCCTAAAGTGACCATAAGCAGGTGTTTAAAAGACAATGGTGTGATTCATTTTCATCGCTTCAGGTTCATTGGCATAGTTGATGTGTCACAACACCCTCACCCAGGCCACACCTGCGATATTCAAAGCCACAATACATATTTGCCTGATGATTAATGCACACCAGCTCATGTACTGGTCACTGTGTTTTGCATGAAATGTATTAAATGCCATGGATTTTCTTTCTGGAAGTGAAACTCCTGAAACAGCAGTAAATATGCAGCAGGTGGAATGAGTTGGATTTTTTTTTTTTTTGGTAGAAATAAATGTAGGTACTGCAGTTTTTATCATTGTGTCCACATGGAATTATCAAACTTGACATTTTGTTTTCAGTAAACTGATTATCTGGACACACATGTAGTGTGTATACAATGACTTATTATGAAGCTTGATGATGCTTGCTTTTTGATGACTCAATTAAGTGATTTTGTTTGCATATTTGAAGACATTCTTGAAAAACAAAGCTTTTAAAATGGTCAAGCATAATATTGGACTGTAAACTACTAGCATAAGTATAAATATATACATAATGTTTTAACCAAAGTATATTTCATATTCATACATATCCTTGTCTGATTTTATCAACTAAACATTAACCCCTTTTACCAGTACACAGGTGTTTTATATTGATGGCAAAATAGAAATAAACTTATCAGGCATTTTTTAGAATTTTAGTGGTTGAAGATAATGCCTTCACATTTTAGATGGGTGGCATGGTGGCTTGGTGGTTAGCACGTTTGCCTCACACCTCCAGGGTTGGGGGTTCAATTCCTGGCTCCGCCGTGTGTGTGTGGAGTTTGCATGTTCTCCCCGTGCCTCTGGGGTTTCCTCCGGGTGCTCAGGTTTCCTCCCCCGGTCCAAAGACATGCGTTGTAGGTTGACTGGCTTCTCTAAATTGTCTGTAGTGTGTGATTGCGTGAGTGAATGAGAGTGTGTATGTGCCCTGCGATGGGTTGGCATTCCGTCCAGGGTACGTGTAACCCAAGAGTGGTATCAGATAAGTGGTAGACAATGAATGAATGAATGAATGAATGAATGAATGAAAAAGAAATCCCACAAATGGGTTTGATACAGAAATACTTAATGAAATCTACAAAGCCTTGAGAGTATACATTAATATGAGCTGTTAACCACCACTGTGGAGTGTGACATGACAAAAAATTTCAGTGCTGAAGATGGGCTCAACGATACAAGCGGAAATTCCATTTTTTTTGGCCTCTGGTAAAGACATTCATCATGAAGAAACCGCACAAAGAAAATTAGTGTGTATGGATATGATTTTGCATATGCAGCAATAGCATGCATATATACCTCACATAAACTCTTGCAATACAGAATAAATGTAACAAAAATGCCAAAATATGTATAAAATTCAATAGGAAAAATATTAGAAACAATATTTCATATTCAAAATTTGGATGTTGAATATTTCATATTCATTTAGTGTTTCTGTGTTGCAGCCAGTATACCATATGCATAAGGATGCATTTTACGTATAAGGAATAAAACACACTTGGTGTACTTTGTAACTATACTCAAGTAGATTATTTTCCAATAACTGCATGTCCCAAAGTGGATTTTTTTTTTTTCTATTTATTTTTTGCAATTCAACAACAATTAAAAGTTTTATTAATAAAGTCTACTCTCTTTATGTACTTATATACTTTATTTACTTTTTAAATGCTTGTAATTATATTTAATGTTGTAGAACGTCTGTTATAATCAGTTGTTCCTTCACCAGGATTTCTGTTTTTCTCTGACTTGAAAGAAATGCAGCTCATCATGAGAAGCCCATGAACTCCTCTGTCCTGGAGACTTTCCAGTGCTGGAAAGCTTAAAGCTACAGCTTTACCTCTGACTGGTAAATAAACACAGATAAAACACAATAAATCACAGATAAAACACCCCATATTAACAATAACCAATTAAATTAACATTTTTTTTATTTCTTCACATGTCTGTGTTATCTGTTGCTATAGAAACAATAATGTATTAGGATGATTTACCTTAGCAATGATACTTTAACGATATTTATTCCAAACGTCAAAGGCGCCTCCTAAATATTTGCCTAATTGTTAACAGCTAAGGCTGAATGTATTCCTGTCTGTTCATTGCTATTTTTTTTTCCTTTTTTCTTTTTCTATCAAATTGTTTTAGTACCAAATCATGCTAAGTATAAATAAAGCACTTTCTCTGTGCTGATACTCTTTGTCTGTGGCAGTAAAATTTTCTCACAGTAAAATAAGCAGAGATTATGATCAGTCCAGATCGAAAAAATCAAAGATGCTGTCTGCTAGAGATTCACACTGAGCCTCATGGAAAGTCTGTGACATCTTCTTAATTAAATCATGGGACTTTTTAGAGTGGGATTTAATGCAATTATGGCTAAAACTTCTTTTTTGTGTGGTAATAAGCTGATTTTCTCTGCACTACAGCCAACACTATACATCATGACCATGAAAATTGACATTTTGCTATTCATTATTAATCTGTCCAATCTATATATGAGGATCTTTTCAAATCAAATAGCATTCCAGTAACCCAGACACTGCTTTTTTTTTTATTTGACAAATGCAGAATCACAGAACAACACGTTTGTATACTATGGAAAATGTATATGTAATGCCTTGCATAAGTATTCACCCCCCTTTGAATTGTTCTATCTTGTATCCTACATTGACTGCTTTGTAAACTATTTTGCTGTGACATCATGGGCAATATGGTGTAGATTCATGACATATAATCCAAACTCAGTCCATTTTAGCTCCAGGTTATAACACTACCAAATGGGGAAAGGATCAAGGGGGTGAATACTTATGCAAATGTACAGTGTTCACGGTATATGATGTGAAATCTTGTTTCTGATATCAGCTACTATATATCACTTCTAATGTATAGTAAGGCTAAAATTATTTTAAAACATTTAAAACAGTTAAAAATTGACACCCGGAATTTATATATTTCTATAAAGCTTCTTTGTGATGATGTCCATTGTTAAAAATGCTATACGAATAAAATTAGACACTATAATCTACATAGCCTACCGTATAATCTTATCTCCACTTTGTATAGATTTTAAGAGCAACAAAGCAAAAGTTTGGTTCTTTTGCTACAACATCTCTATCAATTCCTTCCCAGTCAGTAAGTGTTTACAGCAACTCTCCGGAGATCATGGATCAGATTTGAAGGATTGGCCCCCCATTGGCTCACAGCTTGATGGGGACTGCCTGACTGTGTTGTGTGTGTGTGTGTGTGTTGTGACTCAATTTCTCAACTTATCCTATTCACACTATTCAGGGGGCATTGGTGGCTCAGTGGTAGGTTTCTCGCCTATCATGCGGAAGGCCCGGGTTCGAACCCCAGCCACTGGATGCAGTGCCAGTCCCCAGCCTAGAAAAATGGGAGGGTTGCGTCAGGAAGGGCATCCGGCGTAAAACATTTGCCAAGTTGTTGTGCGGACCAGTTGGTCCGCTGTGGCGACCCCGAACAGGGAGCAGCCGAAAGCAGCTTCTTCTATCCTATTCGCACTATTCCTACTTATCTAAGAACATAAAACCGGCATCAATCCTTTTTCATCAATGCTTCTCAAAGTGTTGCCCAGGGACTTCCAGCAGTGTATTTAGCATAGGCAAGGGGTCTGTGACTTTCTCTTCATTTTTTTAATTTACTTAAAGAAATTCCAGAACCAACTGTTATTACTTGTGATTAAACATGTTACATTAAACTCATTAACACAAAAAGTAGGTCTATAAAATCGTCAACTTGAGCCTAATGTGTTGTGTCTGTACATGAAAATGTCTATAGCTCTATATGTCCAGGTTATTATTATTATTATTATTATTAATATTATTATTATTATTATTATTATTATTATTATTATTATTTTTATTTTTATTACTACTACTACTACATACTGTATGTACATTTAAAATGATAAGGCTAATATTTGTTGGACTATGTTCATAAAATATTGTATCATAGCTCTGTAGAATTTATTTTACAATCAAAAGGAGTTTGAAAACTTCTGCATTATAGCACAGTCAGACCACTGCAGTAATCTTGCATTGTTTGCAAGCTGATAAGAAGCAGTGATGTGCTGTGTTGACTTCTTTTGGCTGGCCATAGTTCCTTATAAATTTAGGATTATCAGGGAATGTGTAAACACATTCTGATTTGCCTTCTGTACTTTTAATTTACTCAGCAGTTTTTTTGTATTCTTCCCTCTGTGTTTGTGTGTGTGTGTGTGTGTGTGTATGATGGCTTATGGTGAGAATGCCTCTCCATGGGGGGCAGGGGCTCTGCTCACACATTTATTGTTTGTTGATGGAGGCAGTTGTCATACTCCAGGAATGACAAAAGAAGCGCTATTGTCCCCACGTTTCCCTCTGCACAGGAACCAATGGGCAATTCACTCATTCATTTACAGCCGTGTCTGTCTTTATGTACACAGGTGAAAAGTACTCTTGTTATACATAAGTATCATTTTTAGGGGAATTGGATCTTTCAAAATCAACTCAGTTACATTTCAATGAATAAAAGAAAAAGAAAAGAACATGCTTTTTATTCCTTACGTTGACATTTAGATCTTCCAAGTTTCTCCAGATCATTATGCAAATCATTTATAGCCTCACTTTCTGTCCCTTGTAATTTCATCTTTTTAACTGAATTCAACTCTCTTTCACACACACACACACACACACACCAACCAATAATTTTTTCACAAGCACCACTTATTAGAGTCGCTCGCTCTGTTCTTCATTTATTTTTAATTAGACATTTCAATAAATACAAAGTATGGCATTGACAACGCATATATTAAAAATATGTATATTAAATAATTATAAAATAATATACTATGTTTAAAAAATAAATTACATTAAATCCAGCTGAAGGTGAAACTGAGCTCACTAACATTATAAATAAATATAACTCCCTAAAAACCCTAACTTCTTTTCAACCTTAAATTTGCCCTGACTTCTAATATCCTTTAAAATAATTTACTTTATACTTCTGTTCAAGTGTAATATTGACTCATACTTCCACATATGTGTAATATTGTGTAGTTTCTCCTCCACTTTCCTTAAGCTTTTATTCATTTCATTTATTTATATGTTCACCTCTGTTTCTTTGACTGTATTTCAGATCATTCATAATTTCAGAAAAATGACAAATAATATCAGTACACTACCAGTGGACTTATTACAGGAAAGAAAAATACAGATTTGTGAGTAACATTATGAGTCTATGATAGTAATGGTACTTATTGTAACTTAAGTAATAACTGTGTGTTTTAGAGAGTCGAACATTACAGCCTCCAGCCTCAAATCAAATTATTTTACCTTTGATATCACCTCTAATGTATAAATATTGGCTGAAAGCTGTACTGTGCTATTTGTATGAAAGAAGGAGATGCTTAGCTTTGTTTTTTTTTTAATCTGTCAATCAAGTCAATCTGGTATCTAGAATTCTGTTATGTTTAACCAGTGCAGATAAAATGAAGAAAGAACCTTCAAAATTCACTGACATAACACTATCACCCATGTGTTACAGACATTTCTAGACTTTTATGCAATGTTCACACATACAATGGTTTTCACTGCAAGTCACCAGGTGCTGTACTGTGATGTCACCAGTAGGCTTGTGAACATGTATGAACACACACACACACACACACACACACACACACACACACACACACTCACACACACACACACACGCATATCAACCACTAATTTTTACACAAGCACTTCTTATTAGTCTCACTTGCTCTGTTCTTTAATAAATAAAGTCATTTTAATTTAAAAAAAAAAAAAAGAAAACATTCCAATGTATAAAAAGTATGGCAATGACGATAAACAAATCATAATCAATAAACACATTTATATAAAATATTAATTACATTAAATCTCACTTAAATTGAAAATGATCTCATGCGAAATTCATATAAACAGGGCAATGTAATTGTACTTGACTGAATTTTATACAAATTTATAGTTATAAATTATAAATACTTCTGAACCTTGACCACTTTTTAACCTTAAATTAGCCCTGACTTCTAACATCCAAAAATCATTAAAATCATTTATTTCACCTTTTTAATTCATTTAATACATTTTATTTCATTCATTGGTGGACACATTTTGACTTCTTCTCTGATTTTTTAAAAATATTCTTTTAATGGAAATAAACATTATGAGTAGTTGGTCATATGGGGAATACCCTTTGTCGTCGATAATAACATCCCTGCATCTGACAGGCAACATGCTGACCAGTCATTAATTATCAAAGTTAAACAAAGCAGTAGCATTAATTAAGCATCAGTGGCCTCCTCGTGTAAGATGTTGTAAAGTCAAGTTGAGTCAAGAAGCTTGTATTGTCATTTCAGCCATAAATAGCTGGTGCTGTACACAATAAAATGAAACAACGTTCCTCTAGGACTATGGTGCTACATAAAACACTGAACTACAGAAAACAATACAGAGCTAAGTCCACTACACTGTACTGCATAAAGTGTACAATAACTGACAAGGGACAGAGCAGTAGTACACAGTTTTTTAATGAATAAAGTGTAATAATAAAATGCTGTGGATATAAATTTTGTGTTGGTTTTTCAAAAATTGGTTTTGTGTTGTACATTTGCAGTATTTGGCAAATGTCCTTATCCAGAGTATCTTACATTGATCTAATTCATACAAATGTGCAATTGAGGTTTAAGGGCCTTGCTCAAGGGCCCAGCAGGGGCACTTTGTTGGTCTTGGGATACAAACTCACAACCTTCTGATTAGTAGCCCAACACCTTAACCACTTCCACGCTGTAGCAGGGTTGTGTCCAAACTCTATGTGCATGATACATCAACTCTTTTTAATAAACAGTATGTATTATGTATGAAATGAAATGAGCTGTTGAAATGCTCTAATACACTTTAGTACATTTCAGAAATATGAAAAGAACCAGCAGTGATGGATCTGTTTAGACATACACACACAAGCACACACACGTTCCTGGTGGAATAACAAAGTGTTTGTTCTGTTCAATCCGTTTTATTCTATTTCTATACTTTCGATACTTAAATAGATAATTTAATCAGTTCAGAGCCATTCTTCAAACGACTGACAACAAATCAAGAGACGTCCAATGAAGTAATTTGATTTAAACCCTTCTGATCCATTATAATCAGGTGAATCGTATGAACGGGTTGACTTGCGCTGGTTTAGCTTCCTCTTACCATGGCCTTGATGACAGACTGAAATGCCACTAATGCAGAAGAGTTTGAGTCGAAGACCAAATGTGTTGTCACAAAAGCATGTCTGTATGAATTTGCATTAGTTAACGTATATGAATGATTCAGTAAGCACAGAATACTGGTCATAGCTTATCTGTCATAGCTTCATGTGAAACAGGAAGTAGTAGCTCACAGGTTAAGCTGGTCAGTAGGTTGTGAGTTCAAGTCCTGGGATCACCAAGCTGCCAATGTTGGGCCCTTGAGAAAGGCCCTTAACCCTCAGTTGTATAAAAATATGAAAATTTAAGTAGCTCTGGATAAGGGTGTCTGATAGATGGGATGAAATTACATTTACATTACAAATTACATTACTCTGGCTTACATTGCAAATATTCTCAGAAATCTTCTGTATTTTATTTACACAGTTCCTTCAAATCTTTCTGGTCTTGTGCTACAATACGTTTTTGACCTTCTCCACCTTTACTCTCCGTCCAGAAAGCTAAAGTCTTGCAACCATTTGCCGCATTGTCATAATAAGACCAAGGTTGATCAAATCTTTACTGTGGATGGTCCTAAACTCTGGAACCATTTTTCCTTTCACATCTTCATCTTTAGCCATTTAAAAGCATCTCTTAAAACTTATTGATATTTTTTGTCTAATCATGTTTATATTTAAATTGATTTTATGTAAATGAAATTTGTTTTAGAAATAAAATTTGACTTGATCTGGCTTAATAGTAAACAGCTTTTGCTATTATGGCAGGCTTACTTTTAAGCTTCATTTATGTGTGTGAGTGTGTGTGTGGTAGCAAAGTAGAAGTGTAAAGTGACATTTCTCATTGTCGAATACAATGTGAGAAAGTGGAAACCATGCCAGAATGCTAAAAGAATCCAGGCTGACATGTTGATGTGAAAAATCCCAGCGGCCTTTGGATTGCTCTTCGCCTTTCATGTTTTACACCGACTCCAGGAACACATGTTCAATTTACAAGTGCACTCCAAGTGTCGCACCGTTATTGTCCAGTTGCTATTAGTCATAACCTTTTAGGACCCTGGTAAAAGAAAATAAAAGGAAAAGGCAAGACCATCTGAGAGAAAAAAATGCCTTTCATAGTTTAATTAGACATATCTAAAAACCCAGAACATGTTTCTGAAATGAGGATAAAACATGTTTATCTAAGCGTTTTCATTAAGCAATGAGCAGTATGAAATGGATCATATCAAAAACAGGATTAAGAATTGGTGTGAATTTACATAACAACAGGTCTTATTATTAATTTGATCTGTTGACTACCAAAATGAAACTAAATAAAGCATTTGTTATTAAGCAATTCAGCTGATTATTTAAAAAAAAAAATGTATCCACATCAAATCATTATTATTTTAGACTATTTTCTCATATAAACACAGTCTTGGTGAATGCTCCCCTCCTACAACCATTATGGTCCCTTCAACTGATCACCTTTTGTGAGTTAGATGTGCAAAGGTTACAATATTATGGTGAACAAACAACTGACCAATATCCGTCCCATCCACAGACGTAAAAGTTCAATGAAACAATGGAATATTTTAGCGAAGATGAAATTAAAAGGCCCTTACTTATTCTTTGGAGTATCTACTCTACATTCTACAAACATGCAACCTGTTTTTCCATTTTGCTTCTGAGCTAAAATTGGTGCTGAGCTAAAATTAGTGCTGAGCTAAAATTGGTTTCATATTTCGTTTCTGAGCTAAAATTGGTGTACTAAAATGTACAAGAACAACATTTACATGGCATAACCTCTCATACCTAAAATAATCTTTTCTGAACAAATTTGTTTAAAAGTAAAACTATGAACAATCTTGCTTTTTTTGGGATAGATTCCATGGCGAAATCTTTGCATGAACATTTTCTAAGGCATGTGTATGAAACTAAACTGATACAGTCAGAAAATCCATGTAGTTAGACCCAATGGATTAGACACAATTACACATTTTTACACATGCTGACACAATTATTTTTTTTATCTCACTTTCTAAAAGTGTTCTTGAGCTTGTGAGAAAGGACAGAGATAATGAGATCCTCTAGGTTTAAAACCACTCCCCTCTGGAAAAAAATGTGAAAGAAAGCATCTGTCTATTCTGAAAGAGGACGAGTCAGGAGATGAAACCTCTTTTCGCCCACTACTTTGGGTTTATTACTCAAGCTGTGAGAATTGTTTAGCTTGAGCGCAATCAAGGCACAGGTTGTAATTGACGGCCATAAACTGTCTAGACTGCACTGCTTCTCTTTCCTACCTTTGGTCACATCAGTCTGGATCTGATGGACATTTGTTTTTATGTTTTATAAGCGATGTCCTTCTGTGCCATGGCATTTTAATGACTCGGTTTTATCTCAGTGTAATATCTGAAGAAACAGTGGGCTAGGTTGCTGGTTTTTACATGAATGCTGGCCTTTCTTTTTCTTTTATGTTGATAAAATATGTAGAAATATTGTAGAGGAAATTTACATAAAGTTACGTAGTTATGTGTAGATCTATTGGAGTTTATATATACCAACTTTAGTAAATCTTATCAGCCCAGTCTATCAATCATTCAAACAGAAATAGACAAGCCATATATTATTAATGAATACAATCAATATATCAGGATTCTAAAATCAAATTCTTGCTATCTTTAATATTAACAAATATCTGTCTGTTTGCACTTATACACTTATACACACACACACACATATATATATATATATATATATATATATATATATATATATATATATATAGATGAAACAAACATGATCGCTGTACACAGAAACACAATGTAAGCCTGTAATAACATTAATATTTATAACAAAACCTACTCTTATGCCATTTTTTTATTTCATTTCAAACTGCCAAATTATACCCTAACAAATAAATACACTGATTCCTTTTAACACATAAAGATCTATATCACATTCTCATATCAGATTTATTTTTGCCAGATGCAGGCTGGTGAAACGGCTCATTCCTACTTCCTATCTCAATAGGCTTTAGAGCCATCAATCTACTTTGTGATAGTGTAAGACATAAACAATTGACAGAGAGAGATGTATTGGTAATGGCTGGGCCATCTATTGAGGAAGGCTGTAAATTCCTTCTCACTCCCTGAGCACTTACCACTCTCTCTCGCATTATGCAAACGTGAGCGGGGGTTCGAGGATTAAAATCCCTGTCCATTTTGAAAAGACATACTAGTGATAGACTGAGAGTCATTTGCTGGGCTATGCCATCTATGGTTTTTGTGGACCTCAATATAATGGATAGAGCAATTTCCTTTTTTTTTTTTTTAATTAAAAACAAACATATATCACAAAAACTATATACATACCTACATCTTGTATCTTGAAGACTTTGGCCAAAGTCCAGTGTTGCCTGTGTTTGATATAGAATAGAGTACTATGAACTAAACATCAACCTCCATATTTGATCTTGTTGGGACATGTGATAAGGATACTGTGATGATCAATGCACCACTCCTAGATTATGTTAACCATTTTACACTATAAGCTGTGTATGCTAGACTATATATATATATATATATATATATATATATATATATATATATATGTATATATATATATATATATATATATATATATATATATATATATATATATATATATATATATATATATATAAGATATGTATATATAAGATATATATATATATATATATAAGACTACATTATGTATATATATATATATATATATATATATATATATATATATATATATATATATATATATACATACATAATGTAGTCTTTGTAATCAACAAAAATATACTTGTCACATGTCTTCGTGTTATGAAGACGTGGTTATGCTTTTCCTTTAAATGAGATATTACACACAAAATCCAGTTTCACCTTACACGTTTGAAGTGATGACAACAGCTTTAAGTTTGATTTTCATATTTAAATCAAAGGATGATGACGCACAAAAAGATTTGACTTTAACCTGAGACTGTAAAAACAAACTGGTGACTTTTTTTATGATCATTATTTTAAATGAATTGCACCTATGTTTTCCCATAGAAGTATGTTTTCTTCTACTGAATATTCAAACATGGGGTCAGCTAATGTCTATTTGGTTTGACTGTGTAAAAAACAAAACAAAACACATACCTGTGTAGTCTCAGATCAGATTTCAGTTCTTTTATGTGTGGTCTAAATCTGAATATGTAGTAGAATATGTAGTGAAAGAGAGAGAGAGAGAGAGAGAGAGAGAGAGAGAGAGAGAGAGAGAGAGAGAGAGAGAGAGAGATTGAAGAAAGGTGCATGCATTATAAATGACAAATTTCAGTAGCCTGCAAAAATGTTTAGTTATTTTTTTAGAAAATCAAGTCGTTTTGGGAAAACAAACTTGGTATACAAAGATGTAGATTGTTTAAATTAATATACATAATTGATGAAATGGTTACTTTAATTCAATATATGTTTAGTTATTTTATTATTTCAGTCATATTTTAGCCGGATCTTTTATGTTCCCTGTTGTGTATGTGCTGGATAAGTTTATATACAACATCTCAAGATCTCTTTCTGATTTCTGATCCACGCCTGCACGCCTTTCTCTCTCCGCCCTCTGAACACGCCCCCGCACTTTGATTGGCTCTTCCGAGGTTCTACTCCCGCCTCCTTATCGCGTTCTGCTTTCCTCATCAATGAAGCCTATTTGAATAATGTGCAAGCACTTGGACTGGAGCCAATCAGCTGTCAGGGCACCATGATAAATCGCAATGCATTATTGATAATAATAATTACTTTGACATGCGCATTTCTACTTGAAGGGCTAATTTCGGCCGACCTGGAGAATTTACTAAGGCGAAGGAGTAAAGCGTGTTACTCTTTGCCCCAGATGGTGGTATAGGCTGCCATGTCGCGACGTAAGCAGTCCAAACCGCAGCACATCAACTCGGAAGAACCCACTTCAACAGAAAATGGTAAGAGCTGGTCAAAAAAAAAATTATGTTTATGAAATTAATATTTTTTATTATTGTATTAGTTTTTATGCCGTACTTGTAGCCCGTTCTAAGGGCTTAAAGTTGTAAAGCTTTTTTCGTGCTGGTGATGCTAGTTAGTAGTAATTAGGATTAATTTCAGTTTAGTTGTTTGATTATAAAAGTGCGGTTTATTATTATTATTATTATTATTATTATTATTATTTTTTTTTTTATTTTTTTTTTTAATTAAAAATGCATTCAGGTTGGATGACGCTCTGATGCTTAGTGTTCCAGCGTGTGCAGGCTTTAAAAACGCACACTTTTTATTTTGAGTTAAACATTTTTTATTTTCACCCCTTATTAGTCGATATATTATTAGCAATATATTTTGCAGTTTGTTTAAAAAAAAAAAAAAAAAAAAAAAAAAATTTAGCCTTCATCTGCGGTACTTTTATTTTATTTATTTTTATCAGTATTTCTGAATGAAACCTTTTTCTCCTAACTTTTAACCGAGACGGTGCACTGATGCTCATGCGGTCAACTGAGGGAAAGTTCTAGCGTACTAATTTCTCCTATGGTTATTATGAACATTTCGCTGTCGAGATGCAGATTAGGGGGGTTTTGTTCCAATTATAAACACACAGGCGATGATCAATACAAAGGCGATCAACAGGTTTCTGCACGAAACTTGATTCCAGGAGCAAACTGGCCACAAAAGCAATAAACCCCCACCTCAGTTAAAATGCATGAGTTTCTTTAAGCCTCATATGGAGATTGGGGGATGGGGGAAGAGTATTTGTGAAGGTGGGGGGTCAATGGCTGTTCACATATGTAAACTGTAGGACCACTGCATGATCTCTGGCCGGGTTGACCCCTTTACATGCGCATTTGCCTGGCTATTAATTACAACAAAACGAAAAAAAAAACAAAAAAAACACGTAATCTCAACGATAACTTGCATTTAATACATGAAATCAAAGATCATTTTTTTAAATCACCACGAAAAGCTTTGTGAGACTTTATGTAATTTGAGTAAATGTGACCCAAAAGGACTCCTCATATTCCCCTTTTTGGTCAACGCGCCCCCTTGTGGCGATTCGGTTCTATCTGATTTATCTTTAGGATTTATTCAATTTGAGCGTTGTTTATTACTAATGATCGTGATAAAATTTTCACTAAATATTAAACGACCTAACACATTTTGTGCTCCATTATCTGGTATATTGCATACAGCCCATAAATTGATCCAAACTTGATCAATTATATAGTTTTTTTTTTTTAGTCCCCCTCACATGCAAGTTAAGTTTGTTTAGATAAATCATGACTGTGCTTCGTTGCCTTATTTCCGAGCCCCCATAATAACACGAGCTGCAACTTGTGTGGTATCTGGTTTTTATGAACAATAAAAAACAGGATGCCTGGTGAGCAATTAATGAGCCTTTCTCAGTTTCGTTGCTGGAATGTTAATGGCCTTCTCTCTTTTTTTCATGCAAAACGGCAACATTTGGAGAACGAGGTGGTTGAAAAACGTAAAAGCTAGACATAAACTTTGATTATGGAAAACTGGCTCAAAGAGTGAAATCAGTCAAGAGTTTAAAAAGTCAAAATCTGGGATCTCTTTTTAAATAAGTGAGTGGTAATTTGGTAGGGCCTTTTCATAATATGATTTTATACAATGATGAAGCATAAAGTAATCACATCCTTTATAGACATGGCATAAATTAAGATATTGCTATCCTATCGAAAGTTATCAGCTGAACCTTTCAGTATGATCAAAGTGGCTTTTACAGTGTCTTATAAACAACACCCCTTCGGTCAGTCCTGTAAAATGGTCCACAAGATGTGTATTGATGCATCAGATCTATTTTTGGTACATGCACTGCTAAAAAATTCTCACCCATATCCACAGCCATTCTCATATCTCTCTCTCTCTCTCTCTCTCTCTCTCTCTCTCTCTCTCTCCTCTCTCTCTCTCTCTCTCTTTTTCTCTGTTTTTTCTGTTTTTCTCTCTCTCTTTTGTCTCTGTCTGTTTATCGCTGCAGGGGTTCTACAAGATGTACCTACAGAGGATGGGAATGAAATCAAGAGGTGTCGAATGGAGGAGACACGAGTCTGTGAAAAATGCTGTGCTGAATTCTTTGATGAAATGGAGTTTCTTGAACATGAGAGAAACTGCACCAAGAGTCAACAGGTTGTCATTATGAAGGATGGGGAGGGGGCTGAAATACCGCTCGAGTTCTCACAACGCTCTCCTGAATTCCAAAGTGACCACAGCGATGGGCGGTCTAGCAGTCATTCTCAGTCGAAGCACAGCATCGACTCAGCTGACACTACTGAGGATGCATTGAACCTAGACGGAGACTCAAAACAATCCCAGGACGATATGTCCAACAGCCTTGACATTGGTTACATAGCTGCTTCCAAATTGCAAGACTCTAATGTTACTCTTGAAGCCATGCCTGCCACCAGAGTAGCTGTAACACAGCATTCATCTAGTTTAACTTCTCAGAAGTCTCCCTCAACTTCATCTCAAGATGCCCTTCATGCAATACCCATGATCCTTGAGCAACTGGTCAGTCTTCAGCAACAGCAACTACAGCAGATTCAACTGACTGAACAAATTCGGATCCAAGTGGCCATGATGACACCCCAGAGCATCCAATCTGCAATGGGAGCCACAGTGGATCCACTGAAGGCACTCGGTGCACATCTTTCTCAGCAACTCTCAGCCGCCGCAGCTCTAATCGGAAAACGTACAGGGACGCAGAGTTTGTCTTTGGAAACTCTGAAGCAAGGCAAATTAACCCAGTCTAATGGCATTCCCACAACACATGCTGGAAGTGTTGGCGCCATACCCCTGAAGACCGATACAAGCAAAGGGCTCCCAGATCTAGCAAACAGACTTCCAGCTTTACTTCCTCAATCACCAGCAGTTATGGCATTCCAGAGCCCATTTACCAACATTTCTGCAAACTTGGACCCCTCCAAAAAAGGCAAAAACAAGATGCATGGCATAACAGAGTTGAAGAATGCTGGTGGTGAGCAGATGTACAAGCATAAATGCAAGTTTTGTGGAAAGACCTTTGGGAATGACAGTGCCTTGCAGATTCATTTACGCTCACACACTGGTGAAAGACCATTTAAGTGTAACATTTGTGGAAACCGTTTTACAACTAAAGGAAATCTTAAAGTGCATTTCCAGAGGCACAAAGAAAAGTACCCACACATTAAAATGAATCCCCATCCTGTACCAGAGCACCTAGATAACATTCCTACAAACAACGGCATTCCCTATGGCATGTCCGTGCCCATTGAGGAGTCCAATATTATAGACAGCAAACCAGTGCTTGGGCTCCCCTCCACAGGCATCCACACATCAGGTCACCAGGGATTCAAGCCTACTTTTGATGTTCCACTGACTGGGGACCTGTACACACAAAGACCTTCCTCATCTGGCAGTGATGGTGCATCCATTTCATCAAGCATGTTCAATAGTGAGGTAGGCCTGGACCAGAATAAAGAAGCCTCAGATGCACTAGGTAGCCTGCAGCAAATAAATGGTAATGATGTGCTTGGTGAGAGTGGGTCTGGTACAGCCAAGCTTCAGCAAATGGTGGATGGCCTGGAGAAGAGGACCAATGACCCCAATGAATGTCTGATCTGCCACAGAATCCTGAGCTGTCAAAGTTCCCTTAAGATGCATTACCGTACCCACACAGGTGAGCGGCCCTACAAGTGCAAGATATGTGGCAGGGCCTTTTCTACTAAGGGCAACCTTAAGGCCCACTATGGTGTCCACAGGTCAAACACCCCCCTTAAAATGCAACACTCCTGCCCAATCTGCCAAAAAAAGTTTACCAATGCTGTTGTGCTACAGCAGCATATTCGAATGCATATGGGTGGCCAAATTCCCAACACTCCATTGCCTGAGAACCAATATGAGGGCCCTGAAGCAATGGATTCCAATTTGACCGAGAAAAACGTTGACGGAAGTGGGCTTGAGGAGAGCATGGAGGAACAAGATGTGGATTTTGACAATCAAGACAATACAAACAGCTCTGAGCCTACTCCTGCGCATGCTGCCAAAGCCGATCAGCCGTTCAGTGGCTCAGCTGCCATGTTCACTGGCATTACGGCCCTAGAAAACCAAATGAAAAGCCTCACATCTGCCCTGAACTTGCCGCGACCAAGCAGCACTGCTTCTGAGAGTGATGGTGGGCCCAAAGAGTCACCGTACACAGCTGGAGAGCTGGAGTACAAGAATGGACGCAGTCCAGTTGCATCAGATTCTGCTTCATTTCACTCTTCATCTCCAGTAGATGGACAATTGGAGAATGCACAGGCAAAATCTCCAGAATCTGTAAACCCAGATGATTTGAATGGAGGAACCTCCAGAGCGGAATCTGATGGAAGTCAAGAGTTCAGTGAAGCAAATGGGGCCCTGGACTTGACTTCCAGTTTCAGTACAAAGGCCATCAAAGAAGAGCCTGGTCTGTCATTTTCCAATGGAGAATACTGTAAGTAGACACTTACTTTATTCTGTTATTTTAGCTTTTCAAATTCTATTAAAATGCAATAACTCTATGGAATTGGTTTGGTAAACAAGTCTTTATGCTTTACAGCAGCTGCTCACATGCCATTCCTGAGGGTGCCTCCAAGCCTGGTTAAATTGGAAATGCAAATTCCCTCTGAGAATCCAGTTGGTGCCAATAATCAGCATGGTTCACAGCCATCCCAGGCGACAGGCACTCCGCCACCCAGCTCAAGTGCTTCTCGCCGCTCTGCCAAGCAGCACCTGTGTAACGTATGTGGAAAGGTCTTTTCCTCGGCCAGTGCACTGCAGATCCACGAACGTACACACACTGGAGAGAAACCCTTTGCTTGTACTATCTGTGGTAGAGCATTTACAACGAAAGGAAACCTCAAGGTAACTCATAATTGCATTAGTCTATATGCTTATTTAAGGGCATACATGTTCAAGTTATTAATTTTTATGAACCCATAAGCATCTTGCTACTAGAGGATTATTTAAATGATCTCTTTTTAACTTGTTTATCACAGGTCCATGTTGGAACACACATGTGGAATAATTCAACAAGGCGTGGTCAGCGTTTGTCTTTGGATAACCCTATGGCATTGATGGCCATGGGTGCTGAGTCCAAGATGATGCCAGAGATGTTGCAGCCCCCAAAAGATCTGATCTCCTCACCGATGAACTTTGACCCATCGGTATGGAATCAGTATGCTGCTGCTTTCTCGAATGGGCTGGCCATGAAAGCCAATGAAATTTCAGTCATCCAAAATGGAGGAATCCCACTTCCTGGAAGCCTTGCTGGAGGCCCTTTGGTTGGCTCCACAGGAGGCTTGATGAAGATGGACTCGCATTCAGGCATTCCGGGCACAGTCGCTGAAATGGAAAAGAATGGCTCGGAGAGTGTTGTAAAATCACAGTTCCCACATTTTATGGAGGAGGGCAAAGTGAATTGAGACCAAACTGAGCTTTCCTCAGTGATTTTGAATTGACTTTGCTCCTCTACCAACCTTTCAGTAGGCACAATCAAATCTGGTTCTTTTGCGTTGCTTTTATTAATGTTTTTTTTGTCATTGCTTTCGTAAACTTGTATAGAAGTCCTTATACGAGCAACACTTTGATTTGTGGACTTCATCTGAAACTTTAAAACTGATGTAACTACTGTAGTTATTACTGTTTCTTTTTTCTCTAATATATGCGGGTATTTGTCAGTAATGTTTTCTAGAAGTTGAATGTAAGTTTTACTTGAAAATATCTTCCTTCCAGAACTGTGCTACTAGTGAGAATTTGCTATGTAAACTACACTTTTACCAGATCTCACAGTAAATTGGTGTAGGCTGCAATCTTGCCATTTATTTTTTTAAGTCTCGTTCTTGTGATCCCATGTTCTTGTTGGTGCTCAGAGATGAAACGTAGGACACACTTATTCTACATCTAATCTTGGACAGTGCAGAATAGGTCTAACGGTTTGCTGAAGTTCCTGTTAGTTTCAGACTGAAACCTGTTGAAGTGACTGGAAACTAGATTTCATATTAACTTATTCTATTGAACTGCAGTGTAGCTTCTATCTGCTCTACCAAAAATGTAATTTAAGTGCCTCTATGTGGTGCATGTTTTAAAAAAAAAAAAAAAAAAAAGCGCCGCAAGATTATAATGAAGGTTCTTTGCCGATCTTTTGTTTATGACCAAAGTGTACTATATTTTTACATGTAGCTTTAGACTATTGTTTGAGAAATCCACAAGCATTTAATGTGGCATTTGGGCCTTTATTCCAATCAGTGGGATTGACCATCCATTATTTGAAAACTTAAAGGTTTTCCTTTGTAAGGCCCAGTACAACGCTGAAATCCCTGCACTTTATTTCTCTACATGCGGCCAAGATTTGGTAGATTTTAACTGGAACATCTGTTGACCAGGGAGCTGTTTGTTTGCTGTTACTTTTAGTTTGTCTGATTGTGTACCTTTTTTTTTTTTTTTCCTTTTTTTTTTTTTCCTCTGCACAGTGTTTCCTGTTATCTTAATTTTATCCATGTAAGCTGCATTGTTGTGGATGTCTGGTAAAAATGTGCTACTTTTGTGGTGTATCAAAGGGAACCAGCAAACAATTTAATGACTGCTTTTGTCATTTTCTTTGAGACCACACCGTTTTTCTCTCGGAATGATTTGTATGCTATAATGTGGATCGGAAACATCAACTTGGGTCAAACGTCTACCTCAATTAGATGCCTCAATTAGATGTTGTGGTTTTGTTTTTTGTTTTTTTTTCCCTCACTCTACTGACTTGAACAGCCATGTAATATATATCTATTTTTTTTTTCTCGTCAAGTGCTCTGAGTAGGTGATGTTAATGGTTAGTCTTTCCAGAACCTGCTGATTCCCCCCCCCCCCCCTTTTTTTTTAGTAATGAATGTATCACTGGACACTTTGCACAACTCTTGCTCAGACTAGAACAAGGTGCCCTCAGAAGAGACTCCTGTACCTTTTCTTTTGTATGCATTGCCAAGTTGTGCCTTTTTGTGATTAAAAAGGAAAAAAAAAAAGATTTTGTCAGATCTTGGTCAGAGGGATCTTGTGTTCTTCAAATACTGAGTCTGTTTTAGGTTTGTTTAGTGTAGCCCTTTTTGTAAATGCTTGCTTTTTCCTCTCCCTCTCTCCATCCTCTCTTGATATTTTGAAAAATAAAAAAAAAACAGGATCTTTCAAATGAAGCCTCTGTGATCTCAATTTGTGAGGTGTATTTTATCTAGGTGAGGAGAAATGCTGACTAGAGCAAAGTGTTTAGCTGGGAGTGTGTGCATGTGAGAGAACAGGTGATCTATGCCTTGGACTATATTTATCTCCCAACTTCCCAGTGATCGGAACCATGCAATAGGTTAATTTTACTCCTCTGCAACTATCATATGGATGTCAGGAAAATGAATCAGTCATTATAATCGTGGATGGGCTAGCGATCATCTCATCCCATTCGCGCTCATGTGTCAAGCTTTATTGAATAGCCGACTCGGAGGCGCTGACGGCTCTAGCTGCTGTTAGCTTCCGCCCCTGCTGGGAGACACGCCTGGGCCGAGTTCACAACTGCTATCAGCCCGCAATGGCCGGAATGACGGACAATATTCCTTTGCAGCCGGTACGGCACAAAAAACGCCACGACAACAAGCATAAAATCGGGTAAGAGTAGCGTTCACTGGCGGCATCAGTTTTAAAAACGGGAATTTGGCTGTTCTGGATGCTGGGTTTTAACCTGCTAGCTTGTCTGCTTATGTGCTAGCAGCGCGGAAAAACAAGAGCGTATGGATATCTTCTTGTTTATCATTTCAGCTTTTTCTTTTAAATTCGCGAAATTTGTGTTATTCTGTCAATTATTTTAGCTCGGAAATGTAACGTGGTAACGAATGCATCTACATCCTTGTTCCGGGTTTTGTCGGTACGTGCAGGTGCATGTTGTTTTGTTAAGACAAAATGCGAGAAACGTAGCAGATTTTTTCTTTATTAGAACAAGCTTAGCATTTCGGTAAACTAAGTGAGACTGGGATGTGTATGAAGCTGTACGTGTGTCTGGCTCATAATAAACAATATTCGATTCATCTGATCTGTTTGGCATGCTTTTGTTTCAGCAGTCGCAGTTTCGAAGCTAAGAGTTATAAATCACTACTCTACACAGTTTCAATATTTTATCTTAATTATCATGGTATTATGTCTATCATGTACTCCCGGTTTAATATGGAACTGAAGATGAGCGTGTATTACACACATACAGTGTATTGTCTTATTCTGTCATTTTCAGTAAGCCCTTGTAGCGGTTAGAGACTAGACACTGGTCCGTGGTGTGGACACACCCTGAATGGGACACCGGTCCATCCACAGGGCATCACACTGTAAGACTGTTTACAAAATCGCCAGACAGACAGTAAACCCGAGCTCAGGATCAAACCATGGGCCCTGCAGCTCTGCCTACTGTGCCGCCATGTTATCCCATACAAATATAATTAGACTACATTTTCATCTGCCACCTTTATTTTACATAAGAGACACCATATAAACACATGCACATTCTGCTATCACAGTGACATGACGTTTAATGAGATAAATGATGCTCACATGGTAGTATCAGCAGGCTAATGTGCTTACATATAAGTAAAAGGAGATAAATAAATAAAAAAAGTTATTAGCAATACCCTCCGGGTACTCCCCCAGTCCAAAGACATGCGTGGCAGGTTGATTGGCATCTCTAAATTGTCCGTAGTGTGTGATTGCGTGAGTGAATGAGAGAGTGTGTGTGCCCTGCGATGGGTTGGCACTCCATCCAGGGTGTATCCTGCCTTGATGCCCAATGATGCCCCAATGACACAGGCTCCCCGTGACCCGAGTATAGTTCGGATAAGCGGTAGACAATGAATGAATGATTAGCAATGCCTAGCACAGGTGTCAAATAAATATGGGTCAAATACAGCTACCTTGCATGAGAAAAGAAATGCTTCTTATATGCTGCATCTAACTATGCTATTATGTGTAGCACCTCTGGTCCAGGAGGAACGTTGTTTCATTTCACCATGTACTGCATCAGCTATATATGGTTGAAGTGACAATAAAAGCTTCTTTGACTTTGACTTGACTTTAATCTAACAATGCAAATGTGAAAGCAATGTGAAATGTCCTTTATTGACTTTGCCTCTGATTTTGCCAGATTCTGTGTGATACCTAGATATTTCTAAGACTCGATTTTATTCATATAACTTTATTTAAACAGACGTAGCCTAGTACCAAAATGTGTGTGTGTGTGTGTGTATTGTTACTGAGGTGTATTCAATGTCCCTGAGACAATCCATGGAGCCACCATGACCCAGTTCAGGATAAAGCACTTCTATTGTAAATTAAATAAATGAAGAATGAAAAGAAAAAGCTTGTGTCTGTAACATCAACATTACAGCACAGTCTGAGCACAGGGTCAGCCATAATATCCTGGAACAGAGATGGTCAAGGGCCTTCATCAAGAGCCCAGCAGTGACTGTGTGGCAGCACTGGGGCTTGAATCTAATAAAATATATCTTACAATAAAATATATATTTTACAAGCAAGACAAATTAATACCCAGGGTGGTACCCATGTTACTGTTTACATTTAATAGAAATAGCTTATTTTTAAAGCTGCAGTCTTTATAGGCTGTTTACACACTTTAAAAAAAAAAAAAATTTAGAGCTACAGTGGTGTGAAAAAGTGTTGGCCCCCTTCCTGATTTCTTATTTTTTTGCATGTTTGTCACACTTTAATATTTCAGATAATCAAACACATTTAAATATTAGTCAAAGATAACACAAGTAAACACATCATGCAGTTTTTAAATGAAGGTTTTTATTATTAAGGGAAAACAAAATCTAAAACTACATGGCCCTGTGTGAAAAAGTGTTTGCCCCCCAAGCCTAATAACTGGTTGGGACACCCTTAGCAGCAACAACTGCAATCAAGCATTTTCGATAACTTGCAATGAGTCTGTTACAGCGCTGTGGAGGAATTTTGGCCCACTCATCTTTGCAGAATTGTTGTAATTCAGCCACATTGGAGGGTTTTCGAGCATGAACCACCTTTTTAAGGTCATGCCACAGCATCTCAATCGGATTGAGGTCAGGACTTTGACTAGGCCACTCCAAAGTCTTCATTTTGTTTTTCTTCAGCCATTCAGAGGTGGACTTGCTGGTGTGTTTTGGATCATTGTCCTGCTGCAGAACCCAAGTTCGCTTATCGAAAACGCTTGATTGCAGTTGTTGCTGCTAAGGGTGGCCCAACCAGTTATTAGGCTTAGGGGGCAAACACTTTTTCACACAGGGCCATGTAGTTTTGGATTTTGTTTTCCCTTAATAATAAAAACCTTCATTTAAAAACTGCATGATGTGTTTACTTGTGTTATTTGAGTAATATTTAAATGTGTTTGATTATCTGAAACATTAAAGTGTGACAAACCTGCAAAAAAATAAGAAATCAGGAAGGGGGCCAACACTTTTTCACACCACTGTATGTGTATTCATAAGGGAGCAAATGGAGAAACAAGAATATTAGCTCTTGCCATATCTTTGTCATGCACCACCATTTTCTATTTGCATTGGAAATTATTTCAAAGAATAATGCACTTCATAATGCAAAAAAGGAAGAACATTATAATTTTTTTTTATGCCAAATTCACATCACCATCTTCATTTCCATGAAGGTGCTTTGGTAAGTGGCCAGAACACTTAGCTTATTATTTGCGTCTGTGCTATATATTATATTCTGATACATACAAAGAAAACGCTGCGTATTTGGAAGGTCCTTTTTATTTAAATAGGATCTGACACAGAACACAGTGCCAAACATGATTGTCTCAGAGATGAAGTTTGTTTGAGAAGGGAGGTGGTTAGTAGATAAACGTTACACATTGGCTCAAGGACTTTGCTGTGGAATTCACAGTGTCTGGTTTGCGGATGGAAGAAATGACCATGAGTTAAAAAAGAAAAAAAGACAAATAAAAGACTGAATTTTGAAGTAAAAGACATGTGTTTAGTTATTAGAAAAGCCTCAGCTTATTTCTTTCTTAGTGTCTCTGTTCTTGCTTTAGTTTTTTGAAGCTGGTTCCTACAGTGTGACCGTGTTAACACGGCAGTCATGGTGTAATCGGGCATGATTGTGAATTAACATTCTGAGGAAATGAGTTAATATTTTGATGTCACAAACTGATCATGGATTGTGCAACTGAAAATTAGTCACCACATATTGTGTAACTCAAGCGAATATGTTGTGGGAACGTCCTACATAGCGTAGTTAATTATTTGGAGAGAGAAGTCACATAAGGTGACATAAGGTCGCTAATGTCCATGTCAGAATGCAAGTGACTTTAATGCCGATGTGACTTTATGCGTCATTCCGAAACATGTTATTAAATCGTCTCCCTGCTCAGGTTCCTGTAGCCATGATGGTGCCATTGAACTTGTAGATTTGATTTATTAATTCATGCCCGTGGGAAACTTAAATCATGGATGCAATATGTTATCTAGAGGCCTTCTTTTGCGGTCATACCATATTAAACAAATCACCACCATTTCACCTCAGTGGTTCTGTAACAGCTCCAGAATTTTAGGTATTTAGCTATATAGGAAATGAAGAAGCTACTGAATTAGACAAACAATACACAATGACTGCAAGGTTTATGTGTACAGAGAATAAGTTAAGCCACAGCATGTTTCTGTAAAACGAAAGGATATATATTCTCTTTATTCACGTTTTATTCACTTTCATCTTCAGCCAAAAACTTTTCCAGCTATGTGCACTTTATAAAGGAACAAAGGAAGAGACTATTCAAACCTGATTCAAAACACAAAGTTATGTAAATTACTTTGCCATTTTAGTAGTCATATTTGTGGAAGATATAGGGAGCGCATTTGCAGTAGAAACCGAAAGAATATAACTTTGTGGCACGATGAATAAAATAGTAAATAAAATGAAATGAAATAATAAAAGAGGAATTAAATGCATGTGTATATTTCAGGTGCTGCCCCTGGTCGAGGTGCTGTGGATCAGGGGAATTTCGCCCTCGGACAGTTTGGCTAGGACACCCTGAGAAGAGGGAACAGCGGTACCCGAAGAATGTCATCAATAACCAAAAATATAATTTCTTTACCTTCCTGCCTGGGGTAAGGCACATTAAATGCTCACCCAAGAGTACAGCTTGTTTTCTTTGTCTTTCACAACTTATTACTACAGGCCAGTCACTTCGGACACACAATATGTTTTCCATATTTTCTTCAACCCAGCTAATCTTTAGTGATTTTCTTACACAGGCTCAGATTTTTGTTTAAAAGGAATTTGCCTGGCAAATAACCTTAGATTACCTATAGGTCTTCTGGATGTAAGAATAAATCTGTGGCTGAATATTGAGGCACTACAGCCATTAAATCTCATCTAAGCTTGAGCTAAGTCTTTTAGGTGTCATTGAATAGACAGAAGAAAAGATAAATTAACAAATGACCAATTTTTTGTTAGTAATGTAATTAGTGCTGCTATATGTACTCACAGGCCACTTTATTAGGAACATTTGCACGCCTGTAGCCTTTCTGTCAGTTTGTACCATTTGCACCAACGTAGTCAAAGTCGCCGAGATCACATATCCCCCTTTCTGATGTTTGTTGTGAATGTTATCAGCATGATTTTATGCACTGCACTGCTGCAACACGATCAGCTGATTGGATAATTCCACTAATGTTCCTATTAAAGTGGCCAGTGAGTTACACTATATTGCCAAAAGTGCTGTGGCGCAGTGTGCAGAAGTTACCAACTTTCTGCAGAGTCAATAGCTACAGACCTCCAAACTTCATGTGGCCTTCAGATCAGCTCAAGAACAATCCGATGGACGAGTCTGGGTTTGGCGGTTGCCAGGAGAACGGTACTTGCCTGACTGCATTGTGCCAAGTTTGGTGGAGGGTGGATTATGGTTTGGGGTTGTTTTTCAGGGGTTGGGCTTGGCCCTTTAGTTCCAGTGAAAGGAACTCTCAGTGCTTCAGCATACCAAGACATTTTGGACAATTTCAGGCACCCAACTTTGTGGGAACAGTTTGGGGATGGCCCCTTCCTTTAACAACATGACTACGCACCAGTGCACAAAGCAAGGTCCCTAATGATATGGATGAGTGAGTTTTGTGTGGAGAAACTTGACTGGCCTGCACAGAGTCCTGACCTCAACCCGATAGAACACCTTTGGGATGAATTGGAGCGGAGAATGCGAGCCAGGCCTTCTAGTCCAACATCAGTGCCTGACCTCACAAATGCGCTTCTAGAGGAATGGTCAAAAAGGCCTATATACACACTCCTAAACCTTGTGGAAAGCCTTCCCAGAAGTGTTGAGGCTATTACAGCTGCTAAGGGCAGGCCAACTCCATATTGTCCAAATTCTGCAGATTAAGAATGGGATGTCTAAAGTTCATGTGCATGTAAAGGCAGATGTCCCAAAACATTTGGCAATATAGTGTATTTCAGCACCTCAGTTCATTAACATGATTATATTGTTTTCATAAGATTTATTAGTATTAATATGTTGATGCACTGTGTACATATAGAAAAAATGCTCTGTAGTGAGCATGAAGTAAAGTTTTTAGTTAATTTAGTTTTATTTTTTTATGAAGCAAATAATTAGCATAAGGTTTACTTGTCTTGAGTGTTTGACCTCATTTGACTTGTAATCTTCACTGTAGAATAAATAGTTTTGTATATAATGGCATTTGGTCATATTTGTATTATAAGAATATCTACAAACCCGATTCCAAAAAAGTTGGGACGCTGTACAAATTGTGAATAAAAACAGAATGCAATGATGTGGAAGTTTCAAATTTCAATATTTTATTCAGAATACAACATAGATGACATATCAAATGTTTAAACTGAGAAAATGGATCATTTTAAGGGAAAAATAAGTTGATTTTAAATTTCATGGCATCAACACATCTCAAAAAAGTTGGGACAAGGCCATGTTTACCACTGTGTGGCATCCCCTCTTCTTTTTATAACAGTCTGCAAACGTCTGGGGACTGAGGAGGCAAGTTGCTCAAGTTTAGGAATAGGAATGTTGTCCCATTCTTGTCTAATACAGGCTTCTAGTTGCTCAACTGTCTTAGGTCTTCTTTGTCGCATCTTCCTCTTTATGATGTGCCAAATATTTCTATGGGTGAAAGATCTGGACTGCAGGCTGGCCATTTCAGTACCCGGATCCTTCTTCTACGCAGCCATGATGTTGTAATTGATGCAGTATGTGGTCTGACATTGTCATGTTGGAAAACGCAAGGTCTTCCCTGAAAGAGACGACGTCTGGATGGGAGCATATGTTGTTCTAGAACTTGGATATACCTTTCAGCATTGATGGTGTCTTTCCAGATGTGTAAGCTGCCCATGCCACACACACTCATGCAACCCCATACCATCAGAGATGCAGGCTTCTGAACTGAGCGCTGATAACAACCTGGGTTGTCCTTGTCCTCTTTAGTCCGGATGACATGGCGTCCCAGTTTTCCAAAAAGAACTTCAAATTTTGATTCGTCTGACCACAGAACAGTTTTCCACTCTGCCACAGTCCATTTTAAATGAGCCTTGGCCCAGAGAAAACGCCTGTGCTTCTGGATCATGTTTAGATATGGCTTCTTTTTTGACCTATAGAGTTTTAGCCGGCAACGGCGAATGGCACGGTGGATTGTGTTCACCGACAATGTTTTCTGGAAGTATTCCTGAGCCCATGTTGTGATTTCCATTACAGTAGCATTCCTGTATGTGATGCAGTGCCATCTAAGGTCCCGAAGATCACGGGCATCCAGTATGGTTTTCCGGCCTTGACCCTTACGCACAGAGATTGTTCCAGATTCTCTGAATCTTTGGATGATATTATGCACTGTAGATGATGATAACTTCAAACTCTTTGCAATTTTTCTCTGAGAAACTCCTTTCTGATATTGCTCCACTATTTTTCACCGCAGCATTGGGGGAATTGGTGATCCTCTGCCCGTCTTGACTTCTGAGAGACACTGCCACTCTGAGAGGCTCTTTTTATACCCAATCATGTTGCCAATTGACCTAATAAGTTGCAAATTGGTCCTCCAGCTGTTCCTTATATGTACATTTAACTTTTCCGGCCTCTTATTGCTACCTGTCCCAACTTTTTTGGAATGTGTAGCGCTCATGAAATCCAAAATGAGTTTTCAAAATTAATTTTCAAAATGTCTCACTCTCAACATTTGATATGTTATCTATATTCCATTGTGAATAAAATATAAGTTTATGAGATTTGTATATTATTGCATTCCTTTTTATTCACAATTTGTACAGTGTCCCAACTTTTTTGGAATCAGGTTTGTACCAGCAGCCATAAGCGTTAAACATCATGCCATGGTTTTTATTATAAATGAGCCATTATATTTGCAGGTGCTGTTTAACCAGTTCAAGTACTTCTTCAATCTGTACTTTCTGCTGCTGGCCTGCTCTCAGTTTGTGAATGAGCTCAGACTCGGGGCTCTCTACACGTACTGGGTTCCACTGGTGAGTCGAGGCCGTTTTTGTTTGCGGTGCCTTTATTGCTTGTGAAATGTTTGCAGCCTCTTAATACATATATATTTTTTTGTTTTTTGGTACAGGGCTTTGTTTTGATCATCACAATAGTGAGGGAAGCAGTGGAAGAAATCCGATGTTATCTGCGGGACAAAGAGGTCAATTCACAGATTTATAGCA
The DNA here is from genome assembly GCA_033459395.1 of Hemibagrus guttatus. Taxonomy (NCBI): domain Eukaryota; kingdom Metazoa; phylum Chordata; class Actinopteri; order Siluriformes; family Bagridae; genus Hemibagrus; species Hemibagrus guttatus. Next base: position 7,140,729 of record JAUCMX010000017.1, on the reverse strand, counting down.
AGCTCTGTACAAGAGGTGAGCTGTTGTTTTCACTGCAGCACCATGCAGCTGGATGAGGGCTGGCAGTGTTTGTCTCAGAGAACAGTTTATTGTGAATGGACATGTAGAAACATGTGAGGGTGTGTGTAGACATTATCTAGTACATACTAAGCAACTGTCTAGAAAATATCAGCACTGTTATGCTGTTGTTAGGACTTAGACAGATATTGTTGAAGGTTATAATCAGACCCGATTTGATTTGAGAAATGTTTCCCATCTAATATACTGACTTTTACATGCAGTGAGCAAATGATACTGCTGAAACACAGATGTGGCAAATGAAATAAGGACCAAAAAAAACTGTAAAAAAAAATTCTTCTATAATTTCATTATAGACATTAAGTCTATAATGTCTATAATATTAAGTCTAACTATTAAGTTATGACATTAAGTATAACAGCAAGTTATTTCTAAATGTATGTATATCAGTATCACATATCCGCTGATGCTCAGTGATTTTGATATTACTCTTTTAAACAAATGAGTTTTATTAACGATAGTCCAACTGGCCTGTAACAAATGCCTATGATGCATTTACTGTTTTCAAATGGAGTTTCTCTTAGCACCGTTTACATTCATCATGCATTCATCCCTGTTGCCAGCTCAGAGCGATCTCAGGAAACAACGGTTACCAAACCTGCGTTGCGTCCGTTCCACCATTTCCGCTCATAGGAAGGTCTGTAGTGGACATTTCAAATCAGAACTACTCAATTAAACGACAGCACAGTGTTTAAAGCCTTTCTCTCTCTTACTTCTCCGATGAACGTCATTGACATTTCTGTCTGAGACCTCTTGTAGACCCAGACTGTAAAAAAAACTCCACTTACCACTGTAGCAAATGTAAACTTAGGAACCACAGTAAATATAACACATTATTATTATTTGCTCAAGTAGCCCAGTATACCACCACAGTGCTGTCGAATGCTTGATTCTGATTAGTCCGAATCTTTCATTCACTTTCTTTAACAGCATACCGTAATTGCCGATAAGGTTTAATTTTCTGTGAGATGATGTTTGTTTTGTATTTTTCAAAGCTGTCATTTTAAGCAGGGGAGTCTTTAAAACAGAGGAGTTTACACTGGCATGACAAGCTGCTTATTAACTTCAAAAGAGAGGGAAAAAAGGATGAACGTTTATAGCTGCTAGAACGTACCTAATAACGGGAATGAATAGTACAGTGTTTCTTCTAATAGTTAAAAAATTGGCAAATTGCAGTGGAAAACACTGATTTATTGGAAAGTAATCATCTTTGCATCACACAACAGTGTTATTGATTATTTTCTTATAACAGCACACCCCGTTACATAAAGGCAGCATTTCTGTTGTGAAACGTCTGCACGGGTAATGCTCATGTCCTATTTAAACATAGTTTAAGGTTAAATTAAGTTTGAAGCATGTCTGTAGAAGTGTGTCATATGAAGTGGAAAAGTTGAAACAGTGCATTGTGCTGATGCGGTGCTGTTCTCACATAGCAGGCTTAGGGTTTACAACAGCTAAGCTACCTAGCAGAGCCACTAACTACCTCACTCAGGGTAGTAGTGATGAAAAATAAAAAGTCCAAGTGCCCCATGCTCATGTTTTTGAGGTATACCTAAGCTCTGAGCTCTGGCACATCAGTGAAGGTTTTTTTTTTCTTTTGGTAAATGTTTTAACAGAGCTTTGGGTTTTTGTTTTAAACACATTACTATTAAATTCCCACTTTGCATTTTCCAACTTCGCTCTGATTTTCCGTATCACGGCAAAATACAATGACTGTTTGATGGCCTTAGTGCACATAACCTGTATATGTGTACATGCTAATGTTTTGCATATGCTTTGTATGAGGTCCCTACAGAGGTTATAGGTCGCTGACCTTTTCCAAACAATTTTCGTCATTAATTCAGAGTGGAACGAGAGCATGTTTTGCCCACTACCAGAACTCTTGTAAAGACTCATAGGAGGGCATTGTTGAGAAGTAAATGGAAACCTTGAGGTCTGGGAAATCTCAACACAAACACTTCAAGTGAAACTGAATGTGTACCCATGAATATCCATATGTTAATGTTTTTGTCACTGAAATAGCATCGAAAAAACGGCCAAAATGTTAGACATGTCTGTGGAAATACATATGACAATTCTATCTATTCTATAGAAGCTACTATATTAAGGATACTTCAAGGCAACATGTAGGATATTTTCAACAGTCTCCATTCACAGAGAATTAAGGAGTTTGTTGCCTTCGCTAATTCTTTTTTTTCTTCTCCCAGGAACCATGAAAGTGAAAAGTAGTGGCATCCAGGTCGGAGATCTTATCATCGTTGAAAAGGTTGGTGTGTTAATCAGTCCTGTCTTTGAAAAGGTTTGAGATCTTGTGACTAAGGGCATCTTTTCCTAATGAATGCCTGAGCTGTTTTCCTTTCCTTTAGAGATTTGTAACTTGACTCTTAAGCCAAACATTATGGTTAAACATTTCTTTGTAAAATGAAAATAATTATTGGTTGCAAAGTCATTAAATATGCTTAAATATCAGTTTAAATATGTAATGTCGACACTATTATTTCTTCGATCAATATTCAGGTAAGAATATACCATTTTTCTGTTTTATCTTCAACGATAGCGTAATTGCCTTTAATGAGTTCATTGTGAGACTAAATCGTGTAGCCTGGGGCCAGTGGTTACTTTATTAGTAATCCTTTGTAAGTCCTCTCTGGTATTTTGCGTCACCTTTTGTTAAGCAGTTACCTTTTTGTTGTGCGGTCTGCAGCTTGCTGTAAGAAGATTTGGTTGCCAGGCTTGTAATCTCTGAAGACGTGCCAGAATTTTCTTCGGGCACCCTGAAGATAATCTTGTTCAGTTAGAACAGTTTTCTGCTGAAACAGTTCAAGTCAATCAAGAAGTCAAGTCGAGAAGCTTTTATTGTCAATCATATATAATTCAATCATATATAGCTGGTGCAGTACACAGTGAAATGAAAACAACGTTCCTCCAGGACACTGGTGCTACATGAAACAACACAAGATTTGGTCAAATTTAAGACGGTTTAACATAAAGTGCATGTGTGCAAACTTGCACAACTTGAAAATAGTGCAAGACAGTACAGAAGTATACACATAACAAAGCATCCAAACGAATCACATGTTCATACATTGCTCTGAATTTACAAACCCGATTCCAAAAAAGTTGGGACACTGTACAAATTGTGAATAAAAAGGAATGCAATAATTTACAAATCTCATAAACTTATATTTTATTCACAATAGAATATAGATAACACATCAAATGTTGAAAGTGAGACATTTTGAAATGTCATGCCAAATATTGGCTCATTTTGGATTTCATGAGAGCTACACATTCCAAAAAAGTTGGGACAGGTAGCAATAAGAGGCCGGAAAAGTTAAATGTACATATAAGGAACAGCTGGAGGACCAATTTGCAACTTATTAGGTCAATTGGCAACATGATTGGGTATAAAAAGAGCCTCTCAGAGTGGCAGTGTCTCTATTCCCCCAATGCTGCGGCGAAAAATAGTGGAGCAATATCAGAAAGGAGTTTCTCAGAGAAAAATTGCAAAGAGTTTGAAGTTATCATCATCTACAGTGCATAATATCATCCAAAGATTCAGAGAATCTGGAACAATCTCTGTGCGTAAGGGTCAAGGCCTGAAAACCATACTGGATGCCCGTGATCTTCGGGACCTTAGATGGCACTGCATCACATACAGGAATGCTACTGTAATGGAAATCACAACATGGGCTCAGGAATACATCCAGAAAACATTGTCGGTGAACACAATCCACCGTGCCATTTGCCATTGCCGGCTAAAACTCTATAGGTCAAAAAAGAAGCCATATCTAAACATGATCCAGAAGCGCAGGCGTTTTCTCTGGGCCAAGGCTCATTTAAAATGGACTGTGGCAAAGTGGAAAACTGTTCTGTGGTCAGACGAATCAAAATTTGAAGTTCTTTTTGGAAAACTGGGACGCCATGTCATCCGGACTAAAGAGGACAAGGACAACCCAGGTTGTTATCAGCGCTCAGTTCAGAAGCCTGCATCTCTGATGGTATGGGGTTGCATGAATGTGTGTGGCATGGGCAGCGTACACATCTGGAAAGACACCATCAATGCTGAAAGGTATATCCAAGTTCTAGAACAGCATATGCTCCCATCCAGACGTCGTCTCTTTCAGGGAAGACCTTGCGTTTTCCAACACGACAATGCCAGACCACATACTGCATCAATTACAACATCATGGCTGCGTAGAAGAAGGATCCGGGTACTGAAATGGCCAGCCTGCAGTCCAGATCTTTCACCCATAGAAAACATTTGGCACATCATAAAGAGGAAGATGCGACAAAGAAGACCTAAGACAGTTGAGCAACTAGAAGCCTGTATTAGACAAGAATGGGACAACATTCCTATTCCTAAACTTGAGCAACTTGTCTCCTCAGTCCCCAGACGTTTGCAGACTGTTATAAAAAGAAGAGGGGATGCCACACAGTGGTAAACATGGCCTTGTCCCAACTTTTTTGAGATGTGTTGATGCCATGAAATTTAAAATCAACTTATTTTTCCCTTAAAATGAGACATTTTCTCAGTTTAAACATTTGATATGTCATCTATGTTGTATTCTGAATAAAATATTGAAATTTGAAACTTCCACATCATTGCATTCTGTTTTTATTCACAATTTGTACAGCGTCCCAACTTTTTTGGAATCGGGTTTGTATGCTAAATCCATAATATGAACTTTTATTTGTATTGCGCTTTTAACCATGGACATTGTCTCATAGCAGCTTTACAGAAATCTAAAAAATATCGAATAAAAATCCCGAAGTTTAAAATGCACTTTTAAGTGGTAAGGAAAAACTCCCTGAGACGACATGAGGAAGAAACCTTGAGAGGAACCAGACTCAAAAGGGAACCCATCCTCATCTGGGTGACACCAGAGAGTGTGATTATAAATAATATCCTTTCTTCAGCTGTATAAAGTGAAATCGTGTAACCAAGAGCTCCTGAGCAACTTATAGGTCAGCGTCATTTCTGAGTTCATTATAGATTTAACACTAATTCTTTCCTACTGAAGCCTTCAAATGTTCAGTGATGGAGATTCAAGCTCAAAACTGACTGCTGCAACAGCACTTCAAAGATGGTGCCATAGTCTCCCTGTGGTTCTATCCACAGCAGTCCCAAGACTTTATTTAATATCAAATCCAAAGGAAAACATGTTAGATATTTACTGTTTTTGAGGTCTCAGGAGGTGGATAATTTAATAGACCAGGTACAAGCAAATTGCATGTCCGAGCTATTAGTTATTTATTTACAGTTAACTTGCGGTCAAAGTACACAACAAAAAAAGAAGAAGAAAAGCCTATTGATTGTTTTCTTTTGGGGAAAAAACTGTTTTTTAATTTGATCTGTAGCTATCTTTAAATTAACATGGGACATGGAGGTGCTGTAACTACAGCACATCTTATGAATCCCACCACAGATACACTGAGGTGCGATGATGCTGTCATTACAATGCTTTTTACTTTTTTAAGTGGATTAATGAAGGATCTTAACAGAATCAGGGACAGGCAGGTGTGTGGAAATGTCACTGAAACGGAGCAAAGCTGTCAGCCAGACACTAATAATATCTTTTACATATGATGTGAGGAGAAGATGGGTAGGTAGGTAGGTAGCTGGATGGATGGATGGATGGATGGATAGGTTTCGATAGATAGATAGATAGACCCTATTGATCCCATGAGGGAAATTCTTTTGTTACAACAGCTTAGTCAGTTACAAGATACAACATACAAAATAAATGACACTAAATCTCAATGCTGACCATCTTCTTGCCTTTTTTGCTCCAAACCTGATGTACTACACTGGAAACTTGGTTAGAAGATAATTCTAATCTAAAATTAATATATAGACTCTGTTATAGTACGCAATTTAAAATAAAGGCTTAATTAATGCCTACATCAGGTCCACAATTTATTTTCTTACATCCGACATGGTTTGAGTGTGTATATTCAAAGCCCTGAATAAAACAAAACCCCAAGCTTACGCGTGAGCTGAGACTGTTTTGCAACACACACATCAGCCGCTGTGCTAGGCTATCGTTCATGTTTAAATTGTCTTTTAATATACTAAATTTATAGTACCCATATGTGCCAATATCCTCCTGTGATTTCACACTGGTATACATTAATACTACATGAACTGATCACGCTCACTATGTCATTCAGTCTAGTCATTAGAAATCTGTTTACGTTAAAGTTTAGTTAAAGTTTGTATAATAGTATAAGTAATGAAATCATGTTTTGTTGAGAAACAGTATTTTTATGTAAATTATATTTAATACTTAATCATTTCTTAAGTCTGACTAAACATATATGCCTTTTCTTTTTTCCAGTGTACCAAACTAGCTCGCTGTACATTTAACACTTTTTAGCCTAGATAGTTTCCAGACATGTAACAAAATGGACAAATGGACAGCCCTTGAAGGGTGTTCTAGGTCATGTGCAGTGTTTTGGGGCTGCTGCAGCTTTGTTGTACTTTAAGTAACAGTTAAGGCAGTGAATAATTTCCTAAATAATTACACCAAACAGAGCCAGTGGATGCAATCAAAATACAAGTTACCCTACCTAGTATAAGTGATACTGTAGTAGGTTGTCATATTTTTTTTTGTAACCTTCTCTCACCCATTCTTTCCCACTCCCCTCTAGAACCAACGTGTTCCTGCAGACATGATCTTCCTACGGACGTCTGAAAGGAACGGTAAACATCCGTTACCTCATCCCAGTCTTCCCATCAGAAATAAAGGGGAAAGGCCAAGTAGGGTTGAAATTAGGTGAAGGGTTTAGCTTTTAAAAAATGGACACCATTTTGCCTCCGAAACCTCACTCTTGTGTGAAGAGATGCCATGGCAGTGTCACGCTATAGTTTTTGAATCTTGGTCTAAAAAAGCTTTTGGCTGCTCAGCTTGTTATGGCATGGAATAATCAAATCTCATCTTGACTGAGATTTCTTTTTGTCTTTCAAATGGCAAAGGCAGTTGGCGAGGAAAATCAAGACATGCAAAGCAATTCAGAAAATCGAAGGAATACACAAAACAAACAAATGCAAAGGGCAGAAGGACAGAGTATCATCTGAATAAACAAATGACCAAGAGATTGAAATTTGTTGCGTGCTTGGCAGAGTGTTGTTATTTCTAAAAAGTTCAACTGCAAGGTCATCCGGTAAAACAGTCTGTGTTTGAAAAAGAAAAACGTAGACTTTAACTAGAAATTAGTGAAATGTCTGAAGGAAATTGCAACTATTCAAATGCAATCTTAAATAGTTTTGCAGAGTGTCGTGTGTGAAGTCTGAAGGTGTGTGAAATCTGAAGGGTTTCTTTAAAGATGGGGGTTGAAGCATGCCTGCTTGATGTGTTGGTTTTACGGGAAGGGGTTGCATTGTTATCTGCCCTGCAGATGTAGACCATTAGGTCAATTATAAAGAGCCTAGGGTTCCACAGCCCCAGCAGGATGACACATCTTTTAAAATGGGGGCAGGGAGCTGAAAATCTTGCCCATAAACCAAACTCTAGTTTCAGTTGGATCTGTGCTTATTTTTTTTTTTAATAGCATTTAATAACATTTAGAAAATGTTAACTCATACAGATAAGCAAAGCTGCATGATGGTGATGATGATGAGGAGGAGGAGGAGGAGGAGGAGGAGGAGGTGTGTTATAGGAATATTATACCTTACTGCATAAAATCTATAAAATTTTCAATGGCTCTGGTAGGACAAAGAAATTATGCACCACAGTGCCCTCTAGAGGCTAACAATGTACTTCAACAGTTTCAATGTAAACATGCTTCATGTAAACCAAGAGAAAATGTAGCGTCTATTCCCATGTACTGAACGAATGTACAGTACTGCTGTAAGTCCATCTCTGATCCGCCTGTTCCTCTCAAGGCTCGTGCTTCCTGAGGACTGACCAGCTGGATGGAGAAACAGACTGGAAACTGCGCCTCCCAGTGGCCTGCACACAAAGACTCCCGACTGCAGCAGTGAGTTTTGCACTAAATTTCACCGAGTTCAGAGCTTGAATGTTCCAAGCAGCATTTAAACACACGCTATGTTCTTGCTTCTAGGACCTTCTACAGATCCGGGCATTTGTGTACGCTGAGGAACCCAATATCGACATCCATAACTTCATCGGTACCTTTACCAGGGTGAGTACTGATGTGCTCATGTGAGGTAATGCTTTCTAAATGTTAAATCAAAGCACATAAACTCACCAGAAAGCTGTCTCAATTGCTGCTTTTAGGAGGACGGAGACCCTCCTGTCAATGAGAGCCTGAGTATTGAGAATACGCTGTGGGCCAGCACTGTTGTTGCCTCAGGTAAGTAAAGTTGTTACACCATTTCATTGTATTCATGGACTTTATTCTTCACGTGTCATATTTTGTGCTCATTACCACTGTTTCTCTGTCTGCAACTACAGGTACAGTGATAGGGGTTGTGATTTATACCGGCAGAGAACTTCGCAGTGTTATGAACACGTCCAATCCAAGAAACAAGGTACTGTTTACTCTAATATTTTTTGGATGTATAATAATAATTGTAGTAATAATAATAATAATAATAGCAACCACAATAATGACAGTAATTCCCTGACCTGTGATGTTGCTACTTTGGCCTATGGTTGTTCTATGGACTGTTACTCCTCTGACTTGAAATTCTTTTTTTTCCTTGCAATTAAAATACACCTCATTCATTCATTCATTAGTCGATGCCTTTTTTGTGCAAATATCTGCACCAAACTTCCATCTGTCTTATCTTTGACAAAATCCAAGAAAATTGAATTAGACAGAAATTTGCATCAGAGATCTTTAAACTCATCTTGCCTCTGGGAATCCAGGGATACTCGGCTGTTAAATTGAAATTTTGGACACCCGGTTCAAAAGTTAGGATCATATACATACTTTGAAATTAGGCCCAAATTTGACCCGATCGTGGGACGGGTAGCACTTGGTCAAAATTTGGCCAGAATGTTTTAGACCCTCCACAATCAGTGTGCCAAACTTTGTACCAGATGGTTCTATAGGCTACCACAGACACAGTAGCCAAGAAGAAAACGGAAAAAAAGTAGAATAAAATAAAACACATTGGGTGTATAGTTACTTTCAGTGCTTGGTCTAATAATAATAATAATAATAATAATAATAATAATAATACATTTAATTAAAAAATGTATACGAGTGGCACTGAAGTCTCTAATCTCAATTGCTCGAAAGTTGTTCAAAACAGGTTTATATTAAATTTGCTCGTATAGTAACAGCACACTTGTGAGTTGACTCGTAACTAGACTTGTAAGTATACGCCACACATATGATTTTTGTCCCATTTTTAATGTCAGAGACAAAATTTTTACATTTTTAAAGAATTCTGGCAGTATCAGAAATTTTTGTTTCCAGTGTAACAGCTGCTACTACACTCATCTAAAAGCCACCAGTAGGAGGATGACATAAAAACTCACAGCTTACACAAAACCCACAGCTACAAATATGGCAGTGATGAAACATGCTAGTAAATAAAACGGTCAGAAAAGTATATCCACAGTACCTCAAGCTCACTTTGAACAGTGTTTGTCTTTAGCTGATCCCATTTTCTTGCACAAACCCGTGGTGCTGTTTGAAGATGTAAGCAGGGCGTAATAATGGTCTTTCGTTAGAGGACATTATCTTATCTGACTTGGAGGACATGTTATCAGACACAGATGTCAAGATTTTATTAAGATCATCTTAGACACATCTTGTAGCAAGAATCAATATTAAAGACCTGCTTAAGGTTATTTATAAACAGGTAGAAACAGATCAAATTGTATAGTCAGCCCGGAAAGTCTTACAGGCTTTCTGTAAAATGACAAGCCAAGGATTTTTGTTGTTGTTGTTGTTGTTGTTGTTGCTGCTGTTGTTGTTGTTGTTTGTTAACTTGGAAAATTAAACTTCAGTGTAGTGACTTGAAAATGAAACTACAACACCATCCTCCTGAAGCAATGCTGCATGGTGTGATGATGTAATGTAAAGTAGCACTTTGGAAGTTTGTTTTTTGCTTTTTATTTAAACACATGTGAATTTTATCTCCATTTGCTGCTGTAGATTGGGCTTTTTGACCTGGAGGTAAACTGCTTGACCAAGATTCTGTTCGGAGCCCTGGTGGTGGTTTCTCTGGTCATGGTGGCTCTGCAGCACTTCGCTGGTCGCTGGTACCTTCAGATTTTCCGCTTCCTGTTGCTCTTTTCCAACATAGTGCCCATCAGGTGAGGGCTTATTTTATAACTGGTGTAGTTGACACAGTCTACACTAGCATGACAGAATACCATGTGGAAGATGTGAATTAGTTTAGACTTTTGTTAACACTATTGTTGTACAGGTAACATACCTTGAATTTGTGTAGTTTACAGTTATGCGATAAAGATATTGTATAGGCTAACATTAAAGAGTACACATATTTGTGGCATTTATGATAATGCTAAAAATTTCAGCAGTAGCATTCTCCATATTAAATGTTCCGCGGCATCTGGTTCTCAGTTTGCGTGTGAACCTGGACATGGGCAAGATGGTGTTTAGCTGGATGATCAAGAAAGATTCAAAAATCCCTGGAACTGTGGTTCGAGCCAGCACCATCCCAGAGCAACTTGGACGGATCTCGTATCTCCTCACTGATAAGACAGGTGAGATTCAGATTTTGAGAGTTTTCAGTTTTCTGTTCGCAGTTGAACTAGTAAGGTGACGACTGCACACAATTTATTTATACGGAAACACTCCTTTTTGATGAGAGAGATCAGTGAATGTCCATATTGGTTCCATGGGAAGCAGAAAGGGAGCATGCCACCGTGCCCCCGTGCCCCCTCTCATATCCACTTGCCATTGATTATTTTCCTATAACATGACCAGTTTTATTCCCTTATTGTTAAAGGCAATATATGCGTTTTTTTAACAGCATTTTTGCAGTATCTATTTCGATTCATTTCAATTTTATTTTGATAGTGTTTTTAACAATGGATATTGTCCCAAAGCAGATTTACAGAAATAAATAAATAGGAAAATTTCAGAAAAAAAAATTAATTCAGGAAAGAAATGATACATTTTACATCTATCCCTAATTTGCAAGCGACAGAGGCAATAGTGGAGAGGAAAAACTCCCTGAGACGACATTAGGAAGAAACCTTGAGGGGAGCCAGACTTAAAAGGGAACCAGAGAGTGTGTTTCATAAATAATATTCTTTTTATATCTGTGTGCTATATGGTCAACAAGTGCATTAGTACAACCATGCATTCTAGTTTTAACTTAGTCTGTTTTGTTGTTCATTGATGGAGTGCAAAACTGTTTATGGCAATTGCAATGCAAAGCCATCTCCATGTTTCGAAGCGGTACCATCCACAGCAATCCCACGTCTCTTTAGGCTGTCCATGCGACATCGGCAGTAGCAAAGGGCGTCCACCAATTCATTAGACTCCAAACAGGAGTCTCGCATCAGGATGGATCAGGCAGGTCCAGAAAGCAGGATCCCTGGTCTGTCTGGACAGTATCATAGTGATGATAAAAAAGTGAAGTAAAATATTAGGAGTACCACAGTAGGTGGTGCAACTGCACATTCTTATTCTTATTCTTATCTACCCAGCATTGTCCCCATGTCAAATTCAGTGCATTACATGGCTGCTTCAATAAATCTGGCATATGAAGGAGGATTAACCATGCTTCACAATCATTTTAAACTAAAAGACTGGCTAAAAAAATATATATATATATGTATCGTAACATATAATGTAGTGTTTTGTCCTTAATACTGTCAAATATATATAGGACTGTATAATATATTTAAGTCTCAAAGCAAGTAGACAAAAAAGCTGTTTTGAAGCTAGATTTATGCTCTATAATCCAGCGACTACTTAAGAGCGCCCCATTTGTGAGACTGAAATAAAAGCAGTGTGTGGTTTGGTGTGAAAGCCGATAGCGCTGAAGTGACTTTTAAGGACAGTAGACAGTAGCTTGAGGTTAGTTCAGATCTCTTCAGCAGAGCTTAGGTGGTACGCTCTTGGCAAAGATGTGTCACTTATTACAATTTAAACCTGACTCAAACCTTTTAGGTTTTTTTCCCCTGACCTCTCTTCTTAAAATCTCCCCTTTTGATTTATGACACAATGATAGATGCTTCCTATGTAAAGGGAAAGAAAACGCTGTAAAGTAGTCGACAAAGGAAGTGTGACTCAAGCATGGGTGAAACACTGTTAAGTAGAACGCGATCTACTGAGGTGTCAGGAAACACATACTAAGTCTTTCTGCCATTTCTAAGCTTAGATTTTATTTTCAGATTTTGTGAATTGAAGAGCAGGGAGTGGTGGGAATGTGGAGTGGTGTGACTGGGGCAGACCAGGCCCATTGAACATTATCTTGAACTATTAATTTCCTCTTCCAAGGGGAGTTAGGGCTGTTTTATGATGAAACTTGGAAGAATGTAATGTAATCACCATGACCATTCCCTAATAATTTGCATACGGACTTGTTACGTATATAACTCTCTAATTTCTTTTTGGATCTCCTGAGCTGAGTCATAGTCACCTATTTAATTTCTTGACATTGTTATATCTCTGCCAATTACTATTATTCTATTTTATTTGACCTCATGCTTAAAATTGTTTAGTAGATTATAGGATTTCTTTCTCTCGATCCATACACAGTCATCCCCTCAACAATCTCTCGCTATTTTGCTCCGTTTAAGCCTGGAGACTGTTTTGTTTTATTTTTGGACTCTTGCACTGACACTGAAGACTCCTTCCCGAACTGCATAGACATTTTTAAAAATTCATTTTTGTACAGAGTCTGCCATGAACGTCCCTGAGTAAGTTGTTACTATTGAAACGACTACGTCTAATGCTGTTTTCACATACACATACAGTAACTCGCAGCATCCAAGGAAGCAGAGAACGTCTCTTTTAATAAGCGCTGGTGACGTTGAGAAAAGTTGAACTTTAGGCAAATATGGAGTGACTTGGTGAAGTGACTGCCACGGATCACGTGCACTCTACTGTCTTCACTCCCGTTGGTAAAGAGCACACACACTAAAGCTTGTTACACTGCTTCATCTCATATGATGTGATGCAGATGTACGATGCTGAATTTTATACACAAACATGTTTCATTTTAGTGGCATGTTGTTACTATGGCAACCAGTAGACGTGAATCACGAGGTGATGACCAATCAGAATTGAGAATTTGCTTATTATACCAAGGCACCATGGTTGTGATATAATTCAAAGCAAAACTTCAGGAGTTATCTTAACATCCAGGTTCAGACTGGTAGCCCTGTTTTTATTGTCATTTTCTACGTACAGTAAAAAAAACCCATTAAAGATATGGTTAGTGTTTAGTGCACAAATATTTAGTTTGAAGATTTTTTCCATTAAGCATGTGTACCTTCACAGAAAGCGTTTCAGCTATAACTGTCATCTGTATATCAGTGTTTTGAGTGACCAGCTTTTAACTTTGCAGTCATTTCAATTCACTGTTCTGAGTATTCACTGAATGTTTTGTCTTGGCAGGAACTCTCACACAGAATGAGATGGTGTTCAGACGGCTACATCTTGGCACCGTGGCGTATGGAATGGATTCCATGGACGAAGTGCAGAGTCATGTGTTCAGCGCTTACACACAGGTTACTATAAAAATATTGACATGTAAATAAGTAAAAATCCTGCTTAGCCTGGTAGACTGGATAATGCAGATTAGGTTAAAGCTAAAAAGTGTACTCATTTGGGGGGAAACTAAAGATGAATAAATAATGTTGTATATTACTGCATTCTAGTAATCCTTCTAACTGCACATTCTTAATCTGCCCTCATAGAGAGCTGATTTATCTGCTGCAGTAAGTTCAAGTTGCCAGAAACTTTCATAATGACAAAGAAAAGGGCTGTTTAGAGTATAGGAAAGCGAATCACATATGGCCAGTCCTTCAGCATGTGCCTCATAACCCCTTAAGGATATGCTTTGTCCCTTTGACATCTGAAGTCATTAGAGCAGGAAACAGGATTTGCTTGTTCCCTGCCTCTTAGTGGCTAATTTAATAACTCTGCCATTAACCCCTTAAATATACGGCCCAAAAATAGCCCGCAAAATGCTATAGCTTATTGTTTCAACTTTCTGATACATCTGGGAGCTTTTATAACTCCTCTCTGTGGAATAAAGAAGGACATTTAGCTGAGACACAGTTTTATCATTTTGTCAGTGGGGTTAGTAAAGAATGTTAGGCCTCATTAGTTTAGTCAATGAATAAGTTTAGTCTGTTTATAGCATCTGCCATTAAATTATTTTTTTTATTATGAATTAATCATCATCATTATTATTATTATTAGGCAATGAAGAATCGTGTGTTTTTGTGTCCCCCTTAAACTTGCCATTGGCAGTATTATCTTGTTGAATAGTTTGACATGTTTTCTTTATTTAAATCCTCATTTGTTTTTTGTTTTTTTACCTCAACCAGGCCTGCATTCCTCTACATTATTATGATGATAATGATATGATAATAACTATGATAATAACACCCCCCTTTGTTTCGTAGCCTCCACACGACCAGCCGGCATCCAGAGCACCAGCCACGACCAAGGTGAGGAAGACAATCAGTAGTAAAGTGCATGAAGCAGTGAAGGCCATCGCCCTGGTGCACAATGTGACACCTGTGTACGAGGGGAATGGCCTGACAGAGCAGGCGGAGGCTGAGCAGCATTACGAGGACACGTGCAGGGTGTATCAAGCTTCCAGCCCTGACGAGGTAACAGTCTTAAAAACATTACAACTTGGTCAGAATGCTCAGTCTTCTGAAGTACACAGCGATACAAAAGATAGGAGTACTGTGATTGGTTGTTCGCATTCAAGTGGAAATCTCAAAGGCCATCAGCACTGTAACTATAATTGTGACAGTCATTGATTTGTGTAACTCTTGTTGCTTGTTTAGCACTGAGAAGAGCGACATGGCTACATAGCAGGTTAACAGTAATACAGATGGGAATTCCAGCTTTGGAATCGTTCTTGTACACCTACTGAAAGATACAACCTATCTGTCTAAGACTAAATCTTTCCCAATAAGATGGAGTACATTTTTGCTGATTGGTTTAACATATGTGGCCTTTTGTGGTTACTGGGAGTAAGTCAAGGTCAACAGGGAAGTGTGGGTTGGTGGTGACGCAGACCAAGCCTACACACACACACACTCTTATACACATACTCATACTCATACTCACACACTCTCACTCTCACTACAAGCAAGACAGTCTGTGGTACCAGACTGTGACTAAACATAGCCTCACGTACGTCTACTTCTTGTTGCTGGAAAAGAAATTATGGATATCAGATGCAGACCAAGCTTCTAAATATCAATATTGTTTATAGCTTTATACTTCCCACATAATTTGACAGACAGAGACTGTCTCACATTTCCAAACCCCTGATCCCTCAGGATTCACAGTGACATGTATTTTATAAACACATATCTTTTGTTTGAGTGAGAAAATGGATATGGCTTATTTACCTATTCAGAGGTAACTGCATCAACCTCGACCATGTTGTAACCTTTTACTAAACAAAACATGACGTTCCCAGTGGTCAAACGAAAGCGGTAGGGTCAGGCCTCATTTGTTGACTGTGGTGACTGTGGTGGATGTGGTCTAGCAGTGGAGCCTGCTTATATTTTAGCCTCTCTCTAGTCCATCTGGATGCTGTGAGATATGTCATTAGCAGCTAGTTGCAAAGGGCATAAGAAATAAGGTTTTTGATCTCACCCTAACCTCTGGTCTGGAAGTTATTGGGCAATAACTTCTGCCTCCCAGAAATCCCCCCTCCTCCCCCCAGCCCCTTCAGCATTACTCTAATGGATGTCATCTGGTTTGTCTTATCTTCACTGGTACACTGAAATGTGGCTGGCCATTCAGTACAAATCCACGCCAACAATTGTGATGTTAAATTATACTGGATAAGGAATGTTCTTAAGTACACTGTTGTTGGTGTTTAGAACTTTCTAAATCTCAGCATAATTTAAGACAGTTCTGATTCCATGGCTTTCAGTTCTGGGTTTTACTATACAAAAGTAGTAGAAGTTCCATGCTACCAGTGGCTTAGCAATATTAGATTCATTCATTCATTCATTCATTCTTTCATTCTTTCTTTCTTTCTTTCTTTCTTGTACCATTTCAAGACTGACCTTTTCTAACTAAAATTCTACATTTTGACTAAGTTTTCTCAGGATTTTCTAAACTAAAATCAGAATAAATTCAGCTTTTATAATTATAATACAATTTTAAATTCTTAATATTTTTTTTTCTAGAATAAATTCAGGCTAAATTAATTTCTTTATTAATTTATTAATTTTTTATAAATTTTGTTTTTTAAATTAATGTTGTTTTTTAATTAGGCTTTTTTTGTTTGTTTGTTTGTTTTGAATAAACTCTATTTTTTCTAGACAAAATTTATACAAAATTTCTAGGCTAATTTGGCTGTCAGACAACACATTATCCCCCAAATCTATTCACTTTGCTAAATGACTCTTAAGCGTTTAAAATGCATCTAGATCCTAGATATCCTAGATAGACTTTTAAATAATCCAGTTATTTAAAAGTAGAAATGCCAAGGTTTCTCATTGTCTTTCTCTCTCACATGTTCTAGGTGTCACTGGTCCAGTGGACAGAGAGTGTTGGACTAACTCTGGTGGGAAGAGATCAGTCCTCTATGCAGCTGAGGACCCCTAGTGGTCAAATCCTCAATTTCACCATCCTGCAGATTTTCCCTTTCACCTATGAGAGCAAGCGCATGGGAATCATTGTGCGTGTAAGTATCTCCTATTACAGCCTGCCATTCCACTGCAGTAGATAATGCGACTCGCAAAGCAACGATTATTGAATATTTTTCAGGATAGTCACTCACACCACAACCTGTCTGCCATGTTTCTTTTGGGAACTTTGCTAAGAAGACAGACGCACAGAGTTATTTGTTTTGGCTAGGGGTGATCTGAGAAAGCAGTTCCCCTCCTCTGAACCTGATGACTAACTCTCTCCATCTGAGAATGGCTCACTATTGTTGCTGGCTTGGACCGGAGCCTATATTAGTGTACATAAGGAAACTAGAAATAAATGGGGGTTTCCTTTTGATATCCGTTCAAACACCTCCAAGGACTCTCGAGAACATGCAAAATAAAGTGAAGTGCTGTGAAGTGAAAAACAAGATGCACACACATTCTACATATTCTTCTAGTATATAATCAGCATTATCGTGTAGTTATAATATTCTTGAATGCTGCTGAAAACTACGCACTTAAGGCAATCGCCTTTGCTATGGAAAAACACATTTCGCACAAAACACGTTTCCAAAACCCAAGCTTTTTAGTACAGAATATCCTTCATTCTTGTTCAAATAAAAGTTGCACGCTGCTTTTAGAGTTATTGTTCAACATTTGAACATCATAGACACTTTTTATCCCTAATTTCAGGATGAAACTACTGGCGAGATCACGTTTTATATGAAAGGAGCAGATGTTGTGATGTCCGGAATAGTACAATACAATGACTGGCTGGAGGAGGAGGTATTTTCACTTTTTCTTGCTATTATATATTTAAGACCAATTCATTTTGTTTTGCAGTAGACTTGTAGACATTAAAGTTTGAAATCAAAACATAAATATGAGAATAGAGGTTAGGATTTTTTTTTTAAAGATTTTTTAAAGATTTGGTATTTATTTGTAGACATGTTCAACGACATAGAACAAAGCACATTTTGTATAAGAGCACCCAGGGTGAGCAAAAGTAACATCAGACTGACGGGTGTTTCTTGTTAGAATGACTTTTAACAATAAATAGCTCTTGGTTTTAGCCTTCAGCGTCACCTGTGAAGACTGCATTTGTTGTTAAAAGGATGAGCCAACATGAAGATCAGAGAGCTGTCTATGGAAGAAAAACAAGACAAGAGGAAAATAAATCAGAAGCATTACACAAGCATTGGGCATAGCCATTACAACAATTGGGAAAGAAAACACTGATGTACTGAGTAACAGACACCGAGCAGGTTGGCCAAGGAACATTAACAACAGCTGATGACAGAAACATTTTTGAGAAGAGAAGAAAAACCCAAAAAAAAAAATAGTTACCAACATCACCAACAGCCTCCACAAGGCAGGGGTGAAGATATCACAATCCTCCATTTGAAGAAGACTTCAAGAGCAGGAATATGGGGGCCATACCACAAGATGTAAACCACTCATCAGCAGTAAGAATCTGAAGAGTGGAATTCACAAACAGTAGAGATGAGCTACAGAATATCTATCTATAGATGAGCTACAGATTATCTATCTATGTAAAGGCCCAAAACGTGTGAAGGAAGAAAGGATCTGCTCACGATCCAAAACATACAAGCTCATCTGTGAAACGTGGTGGTGGTAGCGTCCTGGCTTGGGCTTGCAAGGCTGCTTCTGGAACAAGCTCACTAATCTTTATTGATGATGTAACTCATGATGGTAACAGCAGAATGAATAAGGAACATTTTATCTGACGAAGAAATGCATCCAAATTGATCGGGAGAAACTTTATCATGCAAGACAATGATCCAAAACACACTGCCAACTCAATAAATGACTTTATCCGGGGTAAAAAGCAGATGGCTTTATAGTGGCCAAGTCAATCAATTTGCCCTTTAAAACTTAAACGAACAGCACTTCACCTCCTGAAGGAGATACTTGAAGGAAGAAACACCCTAAAACAAGTAACAACTGAAAAAGGCTGCCCTAAAAGCCTGGGGAAAAGAAAAAGAAAAAAACAATAATTTCAGTGAGTCACACCCTTGATTCAGCAACCATATATTAGAGATTGCATTAACATTATTTATTTGCTTAAATTTGCTTCAAGACTTCTCTCTTTTAGACTTTTGCTCATCTGAAAACTGCGTGGTCTAATACAAAAGGCTGTATGTGTAATGTTGTCACACATCTAGATTTAAAGGCAGAGAAAAAAAAAGCTGAAATCCCAAACTTTCATCTTCTCAAACGCAAATGTCTTGCTCTCACATGCAAACACATGGCTTTGCTGGAACAGGCCTTGCTGTTCCAATAATTTCAGAGGAGACCGTATAAGAAAAACAATCATCTGCACAGTGGTGTGATGCAGCGTAAGGTGAAACAGTGTGACTGTTAATACCCTGAAGTTGATTATATTCTTATAACAGCACATTATGATGTGTTTTATTCTACTTATATCACCTCAGTTTTCCACTGGTTGCAATTTTACAATTTTAACCCCATTCAAATGATATAATAACATTGTAATATCACCTATTTATAATGTAACAAGTCAGATCCTGTTATAATCTCATATCTTAACAGCTATAAGCAGAAGCCAGAAAGCACATAATCCTCTGTCCTGAGAACATAGTAAAAGAAACTGTTACAAATCTCTGACTCTGGAGACTCCTTCCATAAAGTTTAAGTAAGAGAAATTACAGAACCAAAAGAATTCACCACAGGATTCTCTGTGAATGAGTTGCTATAGAAGTAATAGTTTTAGAGTTATAGACTGTCAGAGCTGTTCTGTTATAGAAAATTTGAGAATTTATCAGCGCCATGGTTTTAAATATGAATCCATCACGGAATGGCGTAGGACAGTAATGTTTTTATTAATTTCTATTGTCTCTCAGTGTGGGAACATGGCCCGTGAGGGGTTGCGAGTCCTCGTGGTGGCTAAGAAATCTCTGACAGAGGAGCAGTATCAGGATTTTGAGGTGAGTGTTGAGACTTTAACAGCATCTGACTATGGACTTCTCAGCAACTGTTAATGGGTTGACAAAGTAAATTATTGGCATATTAGTAGCTTATGAAAGACACCATTCATAGGGATGAATAGGGATAAATAGGGATAAAATAGTTTAATACTTTAATGATTCTTTTTTTTCCTCTCCTTTCTGTTTCTCTATTTATGTAAAGCTGCTTTGAGACAACGTCCATTGTAAAAGGCGCTATAGAAATGAATTGAATTGAACAGAACATTCCATGGGGTGCACGGTGGCTTAGTGGTTAGCACGTTTGCCTCACACCTCCATGGTTGGGGGTTCGATTCCCGCCTCCGCCATATGTGTGTGGAGTTTGCATGTTCTCCCCGTGCCTCGGGGGTTTCCTCTGGGTACTCCGGTTTCCTCCCCCAATCCAAAGACATGCATTGTAGGTTGATTGGCATCTCTAAATTGTCCGTAGTGTGTGATTGCGTGCGTGAATGAGAGTGTGTGTGTGCCCTGCGATGGGTTGGCGCTCTGTCCAGGTTGTATCCTGCCTTGATGCCCAATGACGCCTGAGATCACAGGCTCCCCGTGACCCGAGTACAGATCGGATAAGCGGTAGACAATGAATGAATGAACATTCCATGCTGCAGTTTATTATAGATCAAATTCAGATTAAGCATTGCACTATGGGAAACAAAGGGAGTGTTCAGTCAGACTGTTGAAGCTTGATCCGGTTGACTGACAGTGATTTGACTCTCAAATAACACACACCTCAGCTGACCTTAAATGTTTATTTACAGAATAATCCATACAGGAGCATTTGGTAAAGACATAAGTGAGACATAGAATTTGTAATATATGAGCAGGAGTTATGGGTGCAATAAACACAGCCATCTATGGAAAAGAGTGCTGATATCTGAATACTGAGCCTGTTGCTCTCTCTCTCTCTCTCTATCTCTCTTTTTAATTTTCCTTAGCCAAAATGTCCAGGTGCAGGTTTAGCTTTAGATATCTTTGCAAGTTGCTGAGGAACCATACAACATCAATAACAGTTTCAAAACAAGAGACACAGCAACAAGTTTTCCATAGGGATTGCCCCAAAATGTCACAGTATTGGTTGCCCAGCCTATACACATGTACACACACACGCACACACACACATACAGAGACACCCGCCCACACACAAGACTTTCTAACCCCCTTTTCTAACTTCTAGAGTGTATAATTGTGTGTGAACTGGTGGGCGGCGATGACTCAGTGTGTGTGTGACTCACCAAGTGAGAGTGTGTTCCTGTGTGACTCATGCACACATTGTGTTGCCTTTATCTCATTCACTGGTTAAGGGCTACTCCCTCCATGCTGAAATTTGGCATTTGGCAGCTGCATATTACGGCACTGGACATTGCTTGATTTATAGGATTGTTCGTGGGCTGAGATTAAGTGCATAGTCAACTTCAAAACAAACACTCTAGTCCTGTTTATGTTGTGGAATTATTTTTTAATAGCTATGGATTCTTGTCGATTTCTCTAACTCAACCTGCAGCAAATCACTAGCTTGTAAGCAATCACTATTTGACATTGTAAGGTGACATTTTATTTTATGTGTGTAACTACATGTACATGTGTATTTCTGTATGAGAAAATAATTTTTTCAAGTATATTTCAGTATATAATCGTAACATCCTGAATCTTTATGCTGAGTTTATTTTGCTGAAAGGGTGTCCTAAAAAAAAAAAAGGAAGAAAAAAAATCATAATAAACTTATTTTTTTTTTTAAATGAACATGTTGCAATTGAACATGGTTCCAAAACATTTGAGAGGGTACAGGATGACTCGCACATATTTTTGGACCAAACCTGTTTTGCAGAAACACAAACACAACTTTCCAACTAAAAGCCCTGGGGTTTTGTCAGATAGAATTCAGGACTTGTTTGTGCCCTGTAGGCTCGCTACGTCCAGGCCAAGCTGAGTGTCCATGACCGTTCACTTAAGGTGGCTACAGTCCTCGAGAGTCTGGAGATGGAGATGGAGCTGTTGTGTCTGACTGGGGTGGAGGACCAGCTGCAGGCTGATGTGAGGCCAACGCTGGAGATCCTGCGCAATGCTGGCATTAAAGTGAGACACTTCTATTTATCCAGCATTTACTGTTTTCTTCCAGTGCTCAGCCAAAGTCTAATATTCAGATTCAGTCCAGACTTACTGGCACCTTTCTAGAAAATTAAAATATATAACTCATACCCTAAGTGATTCAAAGTGAGTCTAAAGTATAGAGATGCTGAATAGCTTTATTTTAATACAATATTCTTTTTACAACATTTCTTGTTATGTGAGAATTATTTTCACTCTTTGGACCTTTCGGAACTGAACAGGTCAAATAGACCTGGGACATTATTGGGGTTTTAAAAGAAACAAATAAAAAAAAAAGACATAAATTCTATATTGTGTTTATATTAATCCCAAATAATATAAATAACATTTGTAAATAATGTTTGCTTTATTAGATCTAGATCTACTATTCACATTTAGTAGATCACATTTAAGTAGATCACATTTAACAATGCGAGTATCATTCGTTTTTGTGATGAAGTTATAATTTGTGTAACAAAATATTTTAAGACCTTGGTAGCATAAATTATGTTCAGTGAACAATTTAAAAAATGTTTCAATTAATGTTTATTATTATGAGCTGATTTATCAAATCCAGAAGATGAACAATAACAGAAGCACAAGAAACAAAAGATTATTGCAGTCACTGGCTATGAAACACAGCTCTTACAAAATCATTTGCAAGTGCAATTTAAAACAAACCCAAAACACATTTAGTAAAAATATAAAACAGGTTAATTTGAATATCACACAAGGGTTAAGTAGTGCTTTTTTTTCTTAGACAAAACAAAACAAAAAACAAAGTGGCTCCTGTCAACGGGTACATCCCGAACTTACCCTTAAGTATGTATGTTAGCAGTACTCTTTTCCTGTTATGTCTTAGATAATTGGAGAACTCTTGAGGAGGGCTTGTAGACACTCTTCCATGTACATGTGATTTCCTTTTTAATTCAGAGCACAGGTTTTCATTGCTGTTTGATTTTGAGACAGAAATGGATATCGAAAAAATACTGATTTTGTCACCTTGCATTAAATTCATTGTTGATTTTGATATAAGTGTTTATTATATGCCCCGTGACCCGAGAATAGTTCGGATAAATGGTAGACAATGAATGAATGAATGAATGAATGTTTATTATATGTTTGAAAGATGGCACATTAGTTATTCTTCAATAATAATTCAATTTCCCAATTTATGTGTATAGCGCTTTTAACAATTTACATTGACTCAAAGCAGCTTTACAGAACTATAGAAACATAGAAAAAATAATAATAAAGTTTAAAGTTAAGTTACTATTTATCCCTAATAGGGCAAACCTGAGGCGAAGGTGGCAAGGAAAAACTCCCTGAGAGGATGTAAGGAAGAAACCTTGAGAGGCACCAGGCTTAAAAGGGAACCTCATCCTCATTTGGGTGACACTGGACAGTAAATAATGTAACTGTTGTTAATGTCCTTTCTACAACAGCAACAAAGATATGTCCAGATTTGTCGAGATTAAGTCTCTTATAGTTAATTTCCTTGATTTATTAACAATTCACTGCTTTATAAAGATTGCATCTGCATACCTGACCAGAAGGAACATTGCTACAAGAACATCTGTGTTTAGTTTCATCACCTTCACATTAATCAGTTACTCAATATATGACTTTTTCCCCTAATCATTAGCTTTGCTTGGCGATTAGCACCATGTTCTTTCTTTCTGAACAAACTAAGATGGTTGCGTAGCGTGAAGGATAGTTAGAGAGAGTCTATAACAATAAACACCATCACAACCCAACGCTAATATACTTTGATATTAGCGTGCCATGCCATGCCATAAACCATTATTATTTTTTTAGCATGTTCTACATATTTCCCAGGTTGCTTGAAGTAGTACAAAAAAATAAAAACTGAAAACACCTATTGCACCTTTAATGCACAGAGCTGCTTGATGCCTGATTAAAGGCAGTGAGATGTGTCAAAAGGCTGAGTGCAAAATGAAAGCGTGTGGGATTAATGGTCGAACATTATGGGAGAGATGATCTTTAGTGAAGAAGCTGAATTTGATGGAATACAGCTGGGAAATTTGTTGGAAGATGAATGAGGAGAAAAATGTGCTCTCCTCCATGTATATATGATTTTATAGATGGTATAATAGCTGTATTTGCATCTCTTCCTTTTATTTATTTTTTCAAATAAATGTTTCTGTCTGGGGGGCATGGTGGCTTGGTGGTTAGCACGGTTGCCTCACGCCTCCAGGGTTGGGGGTTCGATTTCTGCCTCCGCCATGTGTGTGTGGAGTTTGCATGTTCTCCCCGTGCCTCGGGGGTTTCCTCCGGGTACTCCGGTTTCCTCCCCCAGTCCAAAGACATGCATTGTAGGTTGATTGGCATCTCTAAATTGTCCGTAGTGTGTGATTGCGTGAGTGAATGAGAGTGTGTGTGTGTGTCCTGCGATGGGTTGGCACTCCGTCCAGGGTGTATCCTGCCTTGATGCCCAATGACGCCTGAGATAGGCACAGGCTCCCCGTGACCCGAGTATAGATCGGATAAGCGGTAGACAATGAATGAATGTTTCTGTCTGTGGTTTTCCATCATTTAAATAAAAGATAAATGATAAAAATTGATAAAATGATAAAAATTGAGTTTCAATAGTTATTTATATACAGAATAAATAGAGTTGCATATAAATGAAAGGCTAAGATTTAAACACCATCCAACACCTCCTTTCATTTCTGCATGCTTTTACTATCTGCTTTTAGTTATGCAGCATACAAAGCATACATAGAAAATGTTTTAGTTTTCTGTTTAAAAACTTTCAATTTTTTCTCTTGACCATTTTAGAACAGTAGATTTTATATATAGATATTTC
The DNA here is from genome assembly GCA_033459395.1 of Hemibagrus guttatus. Lineage (NCBI taxonomy): Eukaryota > Metazoa > Chordata > Actinopteri > Siluriformes > Bagridae > Hemibagrus > Hemibagrus guttatus. Next base: position 7,115,971 of record JAUCMX010000017.1, on the reverse strand, counting down.
CAATTGTTAACTTGATAAGATTGCAGATCTGATGACAAGATGATATGTTACTGGTACCTTTGATGAATCATGATGCTATATGAAGTCTATTATACTGTAAGCTATAGCATCTCACTCTCTTGCAAGGTTTAAAATCATTTATGCCTAATGAGTTTAGCAACTGGCTTGCCAACATTTCATTTTTATAACTCCCCTTAGTGTATAAATACTGTAAGTGACTGTCCACATCTGTGTTTCTATGGTAAGTATCAGTGTGTGATTCAAAGAACAAAAAATGCCTCTTGCCCACTCAATCTGGATTATTAAGATATGTTTATAATGTACAATGGTGCATGTGTTCACAGAATACATAATATAGTAGATATAATAGAGAGTACGAGTTATATGTACAGTCGATGTTAACATGTAACATCAGTGTAACAATCAGTAACATTTATCTATGTTGTTGTTTGGAAAGGTATGGATGCTGACAGGAGACAAACTGGAGACAGCCACTTGCACAGCCAAGAACGCCCACTTGGTGACCCGTAATCAGGACGTCCACGTCTTTAGGCCTGTAAGTGTTTTCTCATGTTGATCACTGTATAAAAACACACATTATTCCAAAGTGATTACTGTTGTGTACTGGTCCGTTAAAAATACAGCACAGATTTTAAAGCTGGTTAATCACCAGGTTTTTCAATATCATTGGTGATTCCTGATGCCACCAATAGGAAGTGCAGGTGAGTATAATTGCCGTGCTCTCGAGGGAGAGCGGTATGGCATTGCTCTCTCCCATCTGTCAGAATGACACTAGCCAATCAGGAGCATTTGTGAGCTCATGTATACAGAAGAGGACAGATAACCTCTCCTCCATAAGCTCTTCACACATACCAACTTCTCCAGCATGTGTTCAGCCGATCTGTATTGGTACATAAGCAGCGTTGATGAAGTTTAAAAGCTGCACAGGTCTCGATGGAATCATGTGGGATCTTGCACATGCCCTACATGGTAGTTGTTGTGTGATAGGGGTTAGCTAGTGATATGTATAGCTAGCTAGTGATTTCTGTAGTAGTTTGTGCATGTGTGAAGTTTGTGTTCAACCTTTTTGTTCAGTCTTATGTTTTGTCACCCTTCCCACCAGTGACTACTCGAAGGGAAAAATTTCCCTTGAGTCACTTTTCCTATATCTTATGTTAAAATATAAAGATGATTATCTTACTTATGGGCAGGTTTACAGTCTTTGGCAAAGCCACCCATTCCATGACCTGCGACCATCCTAATTTAGTTACACAGCTTAGATATTCCCTTAGGGGTGTCAGAGAGAGGTCTGCGCCTTTCCTTGTACCTGCATAAGTATGTGTGTGTGTGTGTTTGTGTGTTCCCTGTGGATGACTGCCAAAGCGGAGGGAATCTCCGCCTTTAGGTTAAGGCAGCACTGTCGTTACCCGAAAACAAAGACAATGTCTGGCACAGCATTAAAAACAACTGGGGCATTCGGGAGGCCCTGCATCTGGAGCAACTTCCTCTTTATATACAAATGAAATCTGGATAAGAGTCTAAATGTGTTTTGAGGTTGACAGATGGATGGCTAATGTGTGTACGCTCCTCTGATTAGAAAACATCCTTTCCTGACCAAGAACTGCAGATGGATTGATGTGCATGATTCTTTCTTAGATTTGTTTGCAATGTGATTTCATAGTTAGCTAGAATAAACAATAAATGGAGAGTAATTGCACTGTATTTCAATAACTTGAAGCTTAACTTCATGTTCATTATTTTGACTTTTCCTGGTTTCTTTAACTAAAAGATTAACTATATTTCCTGTTATTATGTTTCTGTGCACCCCTTTATAAATTTGTCGCCTGAACTCTTCGTAATGGAACCAACCTTAGGCCTATCTGTTATGTTCGACCTAACAAGCCCAGTACCTCATTTCCTTTTTGAAACTCTTTTCCACACGAGAGTAACAGGCAGACATGACCGTGTGACAGTTAAGCGGTTGGCTTGGGTCATGGGCTTTTACGAGAGCTGACAGTTGAAGTCAGCAGCTGTATTCTTCTGCGTTTGGAGTGGTTAGGCTCTGTAGTTTATTTGAGTGAGATTACTATCATCGTGTGCATGCTTAAATGTGTGTGTAACCCTAACCTAGCTGACACTGTATATTTTTCTGTTTGCAGGTGACCACACGAAGTGAGGCTCACCTCGAGCTCAACGCTTTCAGGAGGAAGCACGACTGTGCTCTGGTAATATCAGGAGACTCTCTTGAGGTAAACCTCATGCATAGCCAGTCATAATGTGATACCACTTTCAATTGTAGTAGCATGATATAAAAAGAGCTGTAAGAAAGCAAACAACATTTGGAAGTTGCGAAAGAGAAGGAGGCATGCTCTTATAGAAAACTAGTCTTGAAATGCATTCATTTCCAATAACTCACGTCACATCCTGAAGTGTTTTATTCCTTTTATACCACAGCAATTTACAATTTTTAAAATGTATTGATCAAGGCAAGCACAGCATGTTCTACTTTTAACCATGTACAGTTTTTAATGTTGTGGAGCATCCACCGAAACCTAGTTCCTGTTATCACTTACTTTAGAACAGCTACAGTGGTGTGAAAAAGTGTTGGCCCCCTTCCTGATTTCTTATTTTTTTGCATGTTTGACACACTTTAATGTTTCAGATAATCAAACACATTTAAATATTAGTCAAAGATAACACAAGTAAACACATCATGCAGTTTTTAAATGAAGGTTATTATTATTAAGGGAAAACAAAATCCAAAACTACATGGCCCTGTGTGAAAAAGTATTTGCCCCCTAAGCCTAATAACTGGTTGGGCCACCCTTAGCAGCAACAACTGCAATCAAGCGTTTTCTATAACTTGCAATGAGTCTGTTACAGCGCTGTGGAGGAATTTTGGCCCACTCATTTTTGCAGAATTGTTGTAATTCAGACACATTGGAGGGTTTTTGAGCATGAAGCACCTTTTTAAGGTCATGCCACAGCATCTCAAATCGGATTGAGGTCAGGACTTTGACTAGGCCACTCCAAAGTCTTCATTTTGTTTTTTTCAGCCATTCAGAGGTGGACTTGCTGGTGTGTTTTGGATCATTGTCCTGCTGCAGAACCCAAGTTTGCTTCAGCTTGAGGTCACAAACAGATGGCCGGACATTCTCCTTCAGGATTTTTTGGTAGACAGCAGAATTCATAGGGTTTCCCTTTATCACAGCAAGTCTTCCAGGTCCTGAAGCAGCAAAACTGCCCCAGTTGTTGTGGGGTCTTTTATGACCTCCTGGATGAGTTGTCGCTGTGCTCTTGGGGTAATTTTGGTCGGCCGGCCACTCCTGGGAAGGTTCTGCACTGTTCCATGTTTTCGTATTTGTAGATAATGGCTCTCACTGTGGTTCGCGGCAGTCCCAAAGCTTTAGAAATGGCTTTATAACCTTTTCCAGACTGATAGATCTCAATTACTTTCTTTCTCATTTGTTTTTGAATTTTTTTGGATCTCGGCATGATGTCTATATTTTGAGGATCTTTTGGTCTACTTCACTTTGTCAGGCAGGTCCTATTTAAGTGAGTTCTTGATTGTGAACAGGTGTGGCAGTAATCAGGCCTGGGTGTGGCTAGAGAAATTGAACTCAGGTGTGATAAACCACAGTTAAGTTATGTTTTAACAGGGGGGGCAAACACTTTCACACAGGGCCATGTAGTTTTGGACTTTGTTTTCCCTTAATAATAAAAACCTTCATTTAAAAACTGCATGATGTGTTTACTTGTGTTATCTTTGACTAATATTTAAATGTGTTTGATTATCTGAAACATTAAAGTGTGACAAACATGCAAAAAAATAAGAAATCAGGAAGGGGGCCAACACTTTTTCACACCACTGTATATATGGTCGTTCTCTCACCAGGATTTTTTCCCCTCTCTCTCTTGAAGTTAACCAGACAAAAAAAGTGCAGTTTGCTAACTGCCTCTCAAGGCTCTTCATCCTGAAGACGTTTCTGTATCAGAACACTTCATATCTGACTGTTACAGAGCACTGCCACTGGAGACTGCTTCCATGAATGCTAAATTAAAGAAATAAATCTCCCCACAAAGTGATTCACGATATCAACAATTACACACCATTTAATAATGTGTTTATGTGTAGCATCTGCCATGCAGGTCCATGTTTACAGTGTTGCTATAGAAACGATAAAGAAAGAGCGCTTGTATGTAAATCCTGCTTGATCTTCTGTCTGAGTTATAGAAAATGTATCAACATTTTATGAACAAGGTATATAAATGCAATTGAAACAGGGGTAAACAAAGGTTATAAACAACTATTGTTTATTGTTTATTTGCAGTTCTTGTCAGTTAGACAGTCCTCCAGATACAAATAGTTTATAGCCATTTCCTGTTCTGTCCCACTTACTCAGGTCGTCTCTTTTGAGTTTATTCATCATCAAAATTTTTAATAATACACAAAAAAGCTTAGTGGTCATTCTAATGGTAGTTGTGCGTCTGCACTGGTGCTAGTGTAAATAATTAGAGAGAATGTGTCTTTTTAAAAGCATTATTTGGCTTTGTTAGTCATTACCCGTGTTTATTTAGAGCAACTGAGTAGCTTTACTAGACAAAATCCATCTAGGTTCACCTGTTTTTATTAATACAAATTAGATTTGCATCATAGCTACTATAAGTCATATACTTTTTTTGCTGAAGGAGAAGATATATTTGGTGATGGATTACTAGCCATGTTTGCTATAAGGAAGATATTAAACAGACTGTTCCTGCAGGTGTGCCTGAAGTATTATGAGTATGAGTTTATGGAGCTGGCGTGCCAGTGCCCAGCTGTGGTGTGCTGTCGCTGTGCTCCAACGCAGAAAGCTCAGATTGTCCGGCTGCTGCAGGAGCGCACAGGCAAACTCACGTGTGCTGTGGGTGAGTACATTGTTGTCCATCACTGTCACAGAGACCAGCATTCCCCTGTTGTAGAGTTGTGGCACTGAATGATATTTTAATTTTGTGTGTAGTGCATAAAAATGTGTAATGTCTATATGCAGGCTAAAGTTACAGCACAGAGTATTTCTCTGCTTCAAGACACCACAATTACTAGTAGATTATCCAGTGTGTTAGAGAAAAAAGATCATTGAACTTAAAGGACTGGAGATGGGCAAATCTGACCTGGCATAAAATACATACACAACATGAAAGAGGCAACAAAACTATGATCATTTACTTTGGTCTTGTTTCTGAACTGCTTATACTAAACAGAGCCACAGGGTCCCAATGCCAGGGGACAAGGGGCACAAGGCAAGGGGCTCCCACGAAAGGGTGCAAACACATCACAGGGCACAATCGCATGCACACTACAGACAATTCAGTCATGCCAGTCAGTCTACAACACACGCATTTGGACTGGGGAGGAAATCCCCTGAAGCATGAGGAGAACATGCAAAGTCTGCACACACAGCGGAGGCGGGAATTAAACCCCCAACCCCGGAGGATTGAGGCAAACATGCTAACCACTAAGCCACCATGACCCCTTACTTAAAAAAATGAATACAAAATTTTACCCTTCAAGAGAACAGTCAAAAACAGACAGTTTTTCTTTCAAATGACTAGAAAAGCTTCTTATCTTTCACCTGGCAAGAAAAACGTATTCTCATTTCTTTGTCTTTTTTAATGAAAATGTCAATATTTCCCCGTCAAATGTACTAGAGTGGGGGGTGCACGGTGGCTTGGTGGTTAGCACGTTTGCCTCACACCTCCAGGGCTGGGGGTTCGATTCCCACCTCCGCCGTGTGTGTGGAGTTTGCATGTTCTCCCCGTGCCTCGGGGTTTTCCTCCGGGTACTCCGGTTTCCTCCCCCAGTCCAAAGACATGCATTGTAGGTTGATTGGCATCTCTAAATTGTCCGTAGTGAGTGATTGCATGAGTGAGTGTGTGTGTGCCCTGAGATGGGTTGGCACTCCCTCCAGGGTGTATTCTGCCTTGATGCCCGATGACATCTGAGATCACAGGCTCCCCGTGACCCGAGAATAGATCGGATAAGCGGTAGACAACGAATGAATGAATGTACTAGAGTGAGTTTTAAAAGGGTGACAAACTAGAAATAATCCGTATTTTTTTTTCTAGAGGAATCCAGACTCTTGTTAAAAGCTGGAACAAGTACATTGACTAAAATGGGGAATATGTAGAAAATGCAAAATTTAACCGTCATACTGGGATATTGGGACAGATTTACATCTTAGGTATACATCTAAGATGTACAATGCTGAAAGCAAATTTTAAAATATCTCAGAAGTGTGAAAAATTGTGTACAATATTTAAATATCTGAATGTTTAATAATTGACAAACATATTCTACCACATTATCAGTTTTTGTCATCTCTTTACACTGACAATGGCTCATGGTTGTATCCATTATTTAAGATTTTCATTACATAATAACAGTGAAATATGACAACATTGTGTTGCACTGCTATTTAAAAGCTGTCCTACAACAATCTCAGCAGAACTGGTCAAAGCACCTGGGCTTGTCACTCAGCCAACCTTGCTATCTCTTTTTTCTGCCTCTCAGGGGACGGAGGAAATGATGTCAGCATGATCCAGGAAGCCGACTGTGGCGTGGGTGTGGAAGGCAAAGTAAGAGCCACTGGGTCTCTCTGCGTCTGCACTGTCAAACGCTTTGTCGCACGCATCCGCAACGATCTTGCCATGTGTGCTTACCGCATCATTATCACATACTCCACACACTCACACATCTGGACAAAGATTTTCCACTCTTCATACCTAATTTGTGGAAGTAGTGTGCAAGTAAAAGCCACAAAACGGTGTGAATCGTTTTTGACCTACATCTGGCTATATTTGTCTGTCATTGTCTATGATTTGTGTCCCATTCCGTCGGTGAAGACACAGACGGAATGGGATCGTTGAAACATCATTCTGCTTGTAGGTGGTGGAGAGTTTCAAATGTGCTTTTTTCGTTTTTACGATATTGAGTCTACAGCGACTTCAAACACTGCAAAGTCTGAATTGGCTTAAGCCAAATTTTGTGGTGGACCAAACGCTCTTTCCAAATGCTGAAAATGAGACATTATGAGTTGGTTAACTGATATTGACTCACCCATGACTAACATAGCACAACCCAGATTAAATTGGCGTGGTTTATGTGGGATTGTAATTTTTCCCTGAAAAGTCTGTAGCTCTCTGGACCTTAGGATTTCAGTGTCCAACATTTTCATTCACATTTCAGATAAATCTTCTAGCGTTCCTACATATGTATAAAATATGTTTTCTATGATTCTTTGAAGAGAGGAAAAGCAAACTAAAATGTTGTGTGTTTATTTTGTCAGGAGGGAAAGCAGGCTTCGCTCGCTGCTGATTTTTCAGTGACTCAGTTTAAACATTTGGGCAGACTGCTCATGGTGCATGGCCGAAATAGCTACAAGAGATCGGCTGCCCTCAGTCAGTTTGTCATTCACAGGAGCCTCTGTATCAGCACCATGCAGGTACTTTTTGGGGTGCGTGTGCGTGTGTGCGTGTGTGTGTGAAAAGCAGAAACAGTAAGCCACTCCCTATGTTCATAAACAGGTCTATGTTTCCAAAAAAACTGCTTTTACTTTCCAGTTTAAAAATTAAGAAGAAAACTATTCTTGAACCCCAAAATAATCTTTTTACACACCCAAGCATTGGCACAGACCATGCTATGACTCAGATGTTAGTGAGAATCTGTATTAATGAGTAGATTATGCTTCCTAAATTTTCAACAGTAGTTGAACAAATGTTGCAACACAGTAAACAAATTGTGAGGTTACTCATCTGAGTCATGCAGTTAAACGCAACAAGGCTCGCTCTTGTACTCTGTCTTATTTAAAATACATCTGGATATTGTGAATACATTTCCATGACTCTGCTGGGAACATTGCACCTTATTCATCCTATGACCTTGTAGATAATCCTGAACTTGTATCGTCAGCAAAAATAAAGATTTTTTTGTTGTTTATATTTTCTTGAGTTCCTGGATTGCTAGGCATTTTTCCTGTGTGCTGGTTTCGTTGCTGAGTACAAAATAGCAAATATATCAGTGCTACGTCACTCTCAGCCTTTCAAATTCTCATTAACCTGAGTGACCCTGAGTGGCTTGGTGGTCGTCCACTTAGTCACAGAACTATGGTTACATACAGTACTTCCTTACATTCTAGATCGCCAGAGGTCTTGTATCCAAGCCGTCACAAGGATTTGTTGTGGAATAGCCCAGTCACTCGCTTGGACAAGCTTCAGTATTGTTACTGTAAAATGAATTTGGCATCTGATCAGCTGTGATGGATGAAGGATTCAGCTTCGTCTTCTCCAATTCCAGCTTGCAGCACATTTGCTGTTGCTGCTGTCACTGTGCCACACTCCCTCATTATGTCCTGATGGTCAGAATTGTCTCCGTCATTATGTCTGACAGTCAGTAGACTGTGATACACAGCTACTGGCTGTAAAGCAAGGTCTGTATGAGGCAGATGTGCTAAAATCCTAAAAGCAGCTCTAACGACCAGCTACCAGCTTTTTTATTCTTGTGCTCCTATACAGTAAAAGGACTTCCCCAAGATGTGCATGTTAATTTAACACTACAAAATTAGGTTACTTGGTGAGAAACAAAGAATACATGATCTGCACTATATGGGCAAAAGTCTGTGGACACCTGACCATCCTGCACACGTGTTTTTTTTTTTTGAACATCACATTCCAGATTTAGCCCACCTTTACTGTTACAATAACCTCCACTTTTCTTTTTTTTTGGGGGGCTTTCAACTAGATTTTGGAATGGGGATTTGTGCTCTGGGGTGAAAACAGTGGTTCATCCTAAAGGGTGTTGAGGTCAGAGGTCAGTGCAAGACACTTGAGCTCTTTCAGTCCAACCTTGGTAAACCATGTCTTCATGGTGCTCACTAGAACATCATTTGGCCCCTTATTCCCAGTGACGGTAAATTGTAATGGCACAGCATACAGAGACATTCTGTACATGTCTTGTGTGCTTCAAACTTTGTGTCAGCAGTTTGGGCAGGCTAACATATGGGTGTGATGGGTAGATATCCACAGATTTTGGCCACAGTGTATTTATCATATTTTCTCAAATCTTCAACAAGATAAGAATGGGAAAGCAATTCTCAAGCCATTTTCATCCAGTTCATGCCTCATAATAGGACATCTCACAAACCCTCAGAATGGGATTGACATACAGGTTCATCTAGTTATGAAGAAAACAGTAACTTGTAGTATGGAGCATAAGGAAGTAGAATGGACTGCCAGGCCACCTGGGTCACTTGGGGTGAGGAGAATGGCCAAAGGTTGAAGGGGAAATATTTTGTAGTCTCCGCACACAAAATTACAGTCACTAGATTATGAATTTACTCTTAGTACTTGCCAAAGAAACAAGCACACTGGAATACTCCACAGGGCACCAGCCATTGCAGTCAACATTTCGTGCTACTGTCTAGACATTCCTTTGTAGTGGTAGCTCACCACACATTGGTAGCTCATTGTTTAGGACCTTGTATTACTGATCATGACTTTAAATCCCAGGACCACCAAGCTACCACTGCTGGGCGCTTGAGCAAGGCCCTTAACTCACCTGCTCAGTTGTGTATTTAAAAAATGACTCATTAGTAAGTCACTCTGGATAAGGGTGTCAACCAAAATGTCATAAATGTATGAATATTTTCTCTTTTTTTGAGTTCATATGTTAATACAGTTAATGGGGAGTGGATAACAGGTTTGGAGTACATGTATAAGCCAAAAATACTTTGATGAACTACCTTAGCTATAACACACGGTATTAAATATCTGCTTGAATCTTTCCTAGGCTGTCTTCTCCTCCGTTTTCTATTTCGCATCAGTTCCTCTCTACCAAGGCTTTCTCATCATCGGGTGAGTGGCATACTCACAGCTGTGGTGACTCATCGTGCTCAGTGAAATCTCACTGGCATTTCAATTATGCATTGCATACTGCTGTGACATTTGATTTGAGCTGCAGTATTGTTACGGTGAAAAAAGTTCGAACAGTGCTGACTGCATGGAAGCTGACGAACACCAATAGTTTCTTTGTAATGCTAGAAATTATGAGCTGAGATATTCATTTCATAGTTGGGACAAAGTTTTGTGTACTGTGTATCAGCGTTTCTAAGGCATTGTGTGGTTGAAGAAAAAAAAAATTGACCCATAGTTTTCAAGCTGTGAGTCAAGGCTAAGAAACCATCCGCTGTTTTCAATTGTTGCCTTCATTTGTCAAAGCAGGGATGAAAGTAGTTGCAAACTTTAATAAAAAAAAAAAGAAAGAATATCTTGTCTATAGTCTGTATGTTGTAACTTGCTGTTAAATGAAATAGGGGTTAAAAAGCTACTGTTACTTTTGTTCTCATGCACTGCTCATTGCTGATGCAGTTCTAATTAAATTGTCAGATACAAATCAGTATATCCCAGCAGGAATAGACAAGATCGCCCTGATTATGGCAGTTAGGAACATCATGCCTATTTACACGCTTTACATTGATTGATTTACTGAGATATGTCAGCTTTGCACATCTGGATACTGACATTTTTTCCTATTCTTCAAAGCAAGTCCAGGACACTGTTCTGGAAAAGTATCAATAGAAGTTGGTTAAACAAAATATCCCAAACTTTTTGAACATCCATGTGCTCTGAGCTCAATTAAAACAATGGAGCTCTATTATTAAAACAAGAAGAATATGGTTTCTCTGAGTAGTCAAAGAAGAACCCAAAAAGCCAAGGGTAACTCTGGAGAGATCGACAGGACAGTCATTGACCGGAAGCTTCTCAAAATTGGGCTTTATGGAACAATGGTGCTAAGAAAGACACGATCAGAGACTTCTAATATTCTCAAAATGTTGAGACCTTGGCCTTGGCACACAGTATATTTGGTAAAAACCCAGTACTACTTAATGACACTGGTAACATCCCCACTGTGAAGCATGGTGGTGGTTGCATAATGTTGTGGGGTTGTTTTTCTTCAGCAGGGACTGGCAAACTGCTGAAAATCTCTTCAATCTTAGAAGACAACTTGTCCCAGTCTGCAAGAGAGTTGATATTGAGGCTGAAGGTTCCCGTTTTAGTAGCTCAAAGACACTAAACTTACTGCTACAGTTACACTGGCATGGATGAAAAACCAAGAACTTGAATATGTGTATGCAGACCTCAATCTGATTAAGAATCTGCAGTAAGATTTGAAAACTGCTGCATGTACAGTCTCTGTACAATATGTCAGCGCTTGAGCAAAATTTCCAAGAAGAATGGCCAAAAATATTAGGATCCAGATGTGCAAAACTGATAGACAAATCCCAGAAGAGTTGCAGCTGTAACTGTAGCCAAAAGGGATTCTACCAAGTACCATCTGCTATACAGTGCCTAGATTTATGCAAGGCATTGTTTAGCTTTTTGTTTTTTACTGAAAGACATTACTGTTAATTTTTAACATATGTTTTTTCCACATTCTGTAGCTACTCGACTATCTACACTATGTTCCCTGTTTTCTCCCTGGTTTTGGATAAAGATGTCAAATCCGAGGTGGCCATGCTTTATCCTGAACTATACAAGGATTTACTAAAGGTATCTGACTTTCTTTGTTCATGTCAAATTATAAAGGGAAAGCTTTTATCACGACTCTGCTTAACCTTCTTATTATTTCAGGGTCGACCTCTTTCCTACAAAACGTTCCTCATATGGGTTTTAATAAGTATCTACCAAGGTAAGCTGATTTGAAGATGATTTGATATTTATTTTATTGCACTGTGAAATGTTTTGCATGCGGTATGGCTAGCAGAGCTCACAGGACAAGGCACTGGGTGTTCTAAATTGAGTGAACTATTTATTTTTGCCTCTAAATGAAGCATGACTTTGCAACGGCAACGCAGAGGCTCGCTAAGAAAACAGAGAAACTCTAAGTCGAGACAATGCGACAGAACTGGGGATCTCATACAGTGAATGTTGTTTTACTCAAACAAAACTCACCCACATGTTTCCCCTGGTTAGCTTAAATACTTTATTTGTCTGATGTTTATGTTAAATAACCTAAGGTGGTTTTCCACTTTTGCCTTTTGTGTCCTTTCAAGGCGTGTTACATGGCAAATCAAGTACTACACCCAAACCTCAGCTACCCACCTTAATGTTTCTTTTAATTGTTTGGTGTCTTTCTTTCAGCTTCTCTGAAAATCCTTATTTATTTTCTCAGGCAGGTTTTCACTTTTTTAGGTATTCCCTCACGTCATAAATTACCTTCTGGATCGTTTTTTACTTGGAAAAGTGTTTCACTTTGTATCAGTTAAATACTTCACATGGAATCATATTTTTTGCTTTTAATCCCTGAATAAGTTTTTGTCCTGAAGTCACATTAATATTTTATGCCCGGAAGCTGTGGGGGGAAACTGACCAAAAACATGGAAAATAGCTCTTTTCCTGTTTCTGAAACACAGTAAAGCACTGAGTCTCAAACGTGCAGTCTGTTTGTAAAATACATTATACGGCCAAATGTTTAAGCACACCTGACCTTCGCAGTCATATATGCTTTTGGAACAGACCATTCTTCCCTTAGTTCCTGTGGAAGTAAATTGTAATGCTACTACCTACATGTCCTATACCAGTGTTTTTCAAACTTTTATGAGGTATGGCACATTTTTTTCCATTAAAAGAAATCCCATGGCACACCACCAACCAAAACAGTATATATAATGAAAAATTTAATCTCTCAATTTGTTTATACTCCTTCAGTGTAAAACCTGGGCTGTCTCATTCACCATTGTGTTTTTTTATTAAAGTTGCTTGTTTCTCAGTGTGTTCACGCAGGTGTACAAAATAGTCTGCGTTCCTGTTTCTGTTATCGTGAATTAACAAGGTCATTATTGCGCTACGTACTGATGTGGAGGAGTATTTCCATTAATCTGCCAGTCACTACATTGCATGCACATTGCATGCGTGTTCAACAATGGCTAGTGTAGTTGTAGTAACTAAATAATCTTTTTTTTTTTTGACCAAATAAGTGTAAATTTAATAATTTCCAATGGCACACCAGACAATCTCTCATGACACACTTGTGTGCTTCAGCACAGTGGTTGAAAACTGCTGTCCTATTCAATTGTATGCTTCCAACTTTGTGGTCAGTATGCCCAAATATGGGTGGGATGTTCATGTGTCCACAAACTTTTGGCCATATAGTGCAATCAGTTTGTTAAGATGATCTAATACATTAAAAATCATTGAGTTTAGTGATTGTTCTAAAGTTCAGAAAATGGAGATTTTTTAATATAAACTAGCCAGTTCATTGATCAGTATGATTTTTCTGCACAGACTAAAATTGGGGACTTTATAGGCACTGTAGCTCATATATTGGTAAAGGACAACTTGTTAACACTGTCAATCAGTGGAAAGGGAGCACTGCTGGTACCACGTAATAGTGGTCCCATTATATGGTAGTGGAGGGTGACATAAGGTGACAGTTAGATTTGAAAATTCAACAGTGCTGTGGTATAAAAAATATAAACACTAATATAATAATGCACTTCAGTTGTTTGTTTGTAGGCCCTGTTAGAAATGTGTTTTGTTTGGTCTCTGTGCTCTACAGGCAGCATCATTATGTACGGCGCTCTGCTGCTCTTTGAGTCGGAGTTTGTGCACATTGTGGCAATTTCATTCACCTCACTGATCTTGACCGAGCTGCTCATGGTGGCACTTACAGTGCAGACGTGGCACTGGCTCATGATTGTGGCAGAGCTCCTGAGTCTGGCATGCTACATTGCTTCACTCGTCTTCTTACACGAATTCATTGGTAAGAGCACAAAATACTCTAAAGTTTATACACTGTCAATACATTTATCATTGTAATATCACATTATTATTCATTTCTAATTTTGATTATTTATTAATGTTACTTTATGAATACATTAAAAAAATCACTTGTAACAACTTATCAATGTTTATGTCCTTCAAATTTGTATGGCAATTTCTGGAATTTCAGTCATGCTACATGTCAGGGTATTGGTCAAGGTCTTAAAGCAACTTTGCACCGTGATACATCCTCTTGCTCTTAAACTGTTCTGACGTCAATGTTTTAAACCAGGTGAAGGAATGCGGCCACATTCCTCCTCACCATTTCCCGTTTACCCCAGCCAAGAGTTCACCGGAAAACTGCCTTTTCCATAACACTTTGCTGTTTTCCCAAATTGATGCTTGCCACTATTCTACACTGTCCACACAGACTGTGAACTGTGCAGTGGATGCCATATTGAAGGAAATAGCACTCGCCTCTGCTCGTTTCCTGCTAGACCACTACTGTGCCCAAGGTCTGTGTGTTTATCACACGACCTGCGTAAGGGGTTTTTTAACGCCTGAAACTACCACTGTTCTCTCCAAGAAGTTGTTTTCTTTCTGATTTGATTTGTTACAGGTAGATGGTATTTTATTGTGGATTACACGATTCTGTCTGTGGTTCCTCAATTAGACATCAACATCTAGGGATATTCCTTATATTTATATTACATAGTGTTTCATGTGTTCATAAAGAGTGCTTTAAGTATCTATACACAATGAAGTTCTTCTGCTACAGTTTCACACTCTTACCCAAAATCAAGTGGCTGGTACATAGTGCAAAAAGTCACTAACAAGTAAAACTAGACATGTACATTTCCTGAAGAAAATGTGAGTGGTGCTTGCCGTGGCAAAACTCATCCGTGATAAATTTTCAGACATTGTGCAGAGCTTTTTGATATGTCATATGTGTATGTTGCAGAAATTTTGCGATTACCCATAATTCCGTTGGGCAGTCTGGGTCACGTGACGTCACCCGGATACACGTCACTCACTTCCCCTCATTGTGTTCAGCGTTTTGATATGTCACATATGTATGTAGTCGTAATTTTTTGCGATTACCCATAATTCCCGTGGGGGGGGGTCACGTGACGCCACATGACATCACCCGGATACACGTTACTCACTTCCACTGAGTATACTGAGCGCTTTGATATGTCACATGTGTATGTAGCTGCAATTTTGCGATTTCCCATAATTCCCGGGGTTTGGGGTCACGTGACGTCACATGACGTCATCCAGACACACGTCATTCACTTCCCCTCATATGTGATATGTCTATGTTGCAGTGCGTGTGTGAGTTTGATTGAGGATTGAAAATTCCGCCCATTCATTTCTATGGGACTTTTTGGGGCATTCCGAGGGGCGTGGTGGGAATACCGAAATTCCGATCGCTTATAAAAGTCATAGCACATCTTTCCCGAACAAGCAGCACGATATTATACCTCATTCGTGGGTCTACGACAAACGGTGCGGGACTAGTTAGCGGACAAAATTTTGTACGGAAGAAGAAGTATGTGGAATAGTAATAGTGTGCTTTTCAAGCACCAATAATAATATTAAACTGTAAACAATGCATGCAGTCCTAAAGTAACATATTGGGAGATATTGCACATACTCTAAATTATTCATGTATTATTGTGTTAAAAATACAAATATTCTTTAAGCAGTGTAAATCCTGGAATACAGGTTCATCATACAAACAAAATTGTACATAGACACAATTGTTCTCATCATACGTATAGCCTTATATTTGAACATCTCAAGGGCACACTCCTCATGGCACATGATCCATCATACGATAAAAAGGTTTGTGCTATATATGAACATCCAGCCTTTCCCAGTCCTTCCCATAGTGCCTTAATGAACCTTCAATTTCTTCTACTACAGATACTGAAGGGTTGATTTTGCCCAGGCTTTGGTGATACTGATGCATGCAAGTTTTCTTCAAGAATTCTCTGATAACAATCTTGCATTTTAAATGTAGTTCACTCAACCCCAAAACTACAGAGACCACCCCAAGCTTCATGGTAGGGATGGTTTGTTTCTCATGGTAGGCCTTGTTGACTGCTCTCCAAACATAATGTTTTATGGTGGTGACCATAAAGTTCAATTTTTGTCTCATCATTCCAAATTATTTCAAGAGGTTTTGAGGTTTCTGTTGATGCTGTTTGGCATATTAGAAGCAGGATATTTTGTGGTATGGCCACAAAAATGCTTTTTTTCTCCCTTCCAACTCTACCATGCAGCCCGTTTTTGTTTAGGCGTCTCCTTATTGTAGATCAGCTACGCCACTTTTTCAGAGAAGACCATGTTTGAGTTAAGTTGCTTGTGGGTATTTTGTCGCAGCTAATACATGTTTTTCCTGGCAGCCATCACAGAAATCGGAGGTCTACCTGATCCACAAAACCACTGCTTTTCCACTACTTTATCAGAATTTGTATAGTGATGCTTGGCATGATCAAATATTTTGATATCTTTTTAGAAATTTATAATTTATAGTGTTGAGTTCAATCCTTTCTGCAACAGTTCTGTAGGCATACACCTTATATACTATATATAATAACAGGTCCAGCATACAAGAGAAGGTTAACATTAATAAGATGTTTTTCAGTGGCGGGTGCATGGTGGCTTGGTGGCTAACACGTTTGCCTCACACCTCACACACAGGGTTGGGGGTTCGATTCCCGCCACCGCAATGTGTATGTGGAGTTCGCATGTTCTCATCGGGTTTCCTCCGGGTACTTCGGTTTCCTACCCCAGTCCAAAGACATGCGTTGTAGGTTGATTGGCATCTCTAAATTGTCCATAGCATGTGTGTGATTGAGCCCTGCGATAGACATATCCTGTCCAGGGTGTACCCTGCCTTGTGTGTCTCCTGGGATAGGCTCCCGGTTCCCTGTGACCCAGTAGTAGGATAAGCAGGTATAGAAAATGGATGTTTTTCACTATTAAAAAAGTTTTAAACTCCATACCATCTCACACTGCTAGTGTAAGTGTTGTGTGTGCTTTCTGTCAAGGTCAGTAAAGAATGTTTTGAGTTCATTGAAAGTTTCGAGTTTCAAGCAAAACCTAATTTTTCTGAGCTATATTTGATATAATACATGGAAAGATAACATTCAAAAACGACTTAGTTACTCGGGAGCTCTCAGTTGCCCAATTCCTCATGACTATAAACTGTTGAAGAAAGGACATTATTTACATTTACATTATTCACTGTCCAGTGTCACCCAAATGAGGATGCGTCCCCTTTTGAGCCTGGTTCCTCTCAAGGTTTCTTCCTCATGTGATTTCAGGGAGTTTTTCCTTTGCCACCGTCGCCTCAGGCTTGCTCATTAGGGATAAAATAGTAACTTAACTTTAAACTCCATCATTTTTATTCTATGTTTCTGTACTTCTGTAAAGCTGCTTTGAGACAATGTGCATTGTTAAAATCGCTATACCAATAAATTGAATTGAAAACATCTTTAATTCTGCCTGTGTTTTAAATAATTCGCAGAATAGTATAAGGTATACAGGGAAAATACTTTTTATATATATGTGCGTTGTGTACAGAGAATAATTTATTGATGATGCAAAATTGTCACTGGAGCAGTAGAGCACTGCCTGACTGCTGTCTGCTGAGTAACTCTGATATTAAATCTGGGTTTATACCATGTAATCAGGAACACTCTGACTTTTGATCAGACTATACACGGAGATTTTGATTCTACACAGTCATCCATAACTGGTCACTGCCTTTGGGGAGTTTTTTTTGTTTTTTTTAAGGCTTATTCAACAGGAATTTAAATGCTAAACACAAGAATAGGAATGAATGAATTAAAGTCTATGAACAAGCTTCACAGCCACGTGGACATGTCTAGACTACAGATGAGTCTTCCAGAGAGTTTAACAGCTTATACTGCAGGGGTGAGCGATATGAAAAACATACCATATCTTGATACTTAAAGGCATTTCTGCAATCTATAGTGTGATATGTAGACTTGGGCGAAAAAAACTGACAACAAAAACCTGTGAGTTCAATAATGATTTATTTAGAATAAAAACAAATTTTAGATCCTAACTCTTTTTTTAAAGATATATACTTACCCTTTTTGTTTTGTCTTTTAATAAAATGGTCTTGGAATATCCAAAATGGAAAGGTACTATAATTTATCAGTAAATATGCTGTGCTAATCTTGAGCAGTAATCCCAAAAAAGGTCTCATTCTTGTTTCAGTGGGTAATCTCACCTCTATATTGTACCTAAGAACTGCTGTTGTAATCATAGAGACTGTTCTGTGCTCATCTCAGAACTCACAATGTGCTTATACTAACAGCATGACTTGCCTATTGACTCTGGATTTCTTCCTCATGTCATATCAAGGAGGTTATTTGTTTGTTCGTTTGTTTGCCCTCACCACCGACTCCTCAGGTTTGAGCTTTCAAGATCTAAATAATAATCTATATCCGGATTTCTATAAAGCTGCATCTGCATCTATTGTCTAAAGGTGTTACACAAATAAAATTGAATTAATCATTCAGCACTGTTTCTTATTCTTCGCTTCCTCTCATCCACCCACAGATGTCTATTTCATCACCACGCTGTCGTTCGTTTGGAAGGTGACCGTCATCACGCTGGTCAGCTGCTTGCCCCTGTACATCTTGAAATACCTGCGCAGACGCTTCTCGCCTCCCAGCTACTCCAAGCTGACCACCTAGATCCAATCAGCAAGAAATGTAAACAGAAAGACGTATTACCTGGGTGTGGTTTTTTTTGTTTGTTTGTTTGTTTTTTCTTTTTTTTTGTTTGTTTGTTTTTGTTTTTATTGCTTTTTTGTTGTGTGGGTGACTGAAGCGATTTGCACAGGCTTTTGTTTCTCTAGACACAGCATTAAAAGCAAGCGAGAATGTCGAGGACCGTTCTTGATGGTTGTGTCTCAAACATAATGCACAATTTTTATGAAGAATCTTCTCATTTGTGCCATTTGCAGTCACACCACAGCTATGCAGCTGAGCTGGGCTCCTAGAGGGTCTTCAGAGCTGAATCACGAGGGTACTTTTATGCTTGATCGCTCGAGTGAGTCACTCGTGAGGGCTAAACATGTGGGTTACTGTAGCTACGGTTCACACCAGAGCCTTCGAGAATCCTGAGAGAGATTAATTTTGGTTTCATTTATTTTGCAAACAAGGTAGAGAAAGGGAAAAGAGAGCAAATGAATTAATTTTGGTTGAAACTCGATCATTTTAAGGTATTGCTATGGAAAGTATTCTTGAAATTAAATATGTTGAATATAAAGTGATTGTGTGTGTGTGTGTGTGTGTGTGCGTGCGCGCACACACCCCTTTAGTTTGGTTGAGCTGTTTTGATTAGCATGTTGTCTCAGACGGTGGTGTAGGTTTGGGCGTAAGGTTACAGAATACCACTGTGTTGTGTCTAAAGACCATGGTGAGTGTAGCGCCACAAACAAAATGCTATTTTAGCATACAGCTCCCATTTCTGCTCCCTCTAACCGTGTCCACTCTTGCGGTGACCTCTGGTTTCCCTCTGTCTCCGTGCATGAATGAGTAGATTTCAGGCAAAACACTAACCACTTTTCCTACTTCTACTACACTCAGTCTATGTCTTTCTAGAACACTCATTCACAGGGCCAAATCACTTTGCACGTCTACATTTCACATCAGGTTTGTACATAAGCTAAACGATCTAATGTATGCACTTCATATCAATTAACTGTATGTCAGTGTGTGGATTTGTTCAAAGGTCATTTTTTGTAAGGTAACAATAGTGACAGTCTGCCATTTTTGCCACTTTGACCATGTGCCATACTGACCACTTTTCTTGCAGTTGGGGGTGCCAACATTTACAGTTTTGCTATAGCTTTTATGATTTTTGAGCTTTCATATGGGGGCGCATGAACACTTTTTTGTTATTTTAGCTAAAGCAACAATCCAAGCAAGAATAGCATTCACCGAAAGGGAAAAGACTAGGGGCGTACAAGTGGCAGCCGATTCTGTTTCTTTTTTCGACTTCATGCAGTGTTTAACTGAGAGGGGGCAAACAAGAAAATGGCATTCCTACTCGGAAAGTTGGGCTCAACCCTGAGTTCAACATGGCTGCTCACAACATTTAACACTAAACAAAGCAGCACTTTCTCATTTTGTTTTTAATGAATTACGCTGTTTCTAGTATTTCCTTAAGAACAGTCAACTTCAGAGGTAAAGCTATAACATTGACTATACAGTGCACTGTTTTTGAAGGAGAAAATACACAGTAAACTGAATACGGGAGCGTCCATGTCTCCCCACCCCCCAATCTGTGGCTTGATCTAACAGATCCAAAAAATTCCAACTACCCAGTTTTAAGTTTAGGTGAAAGTAGTGTTATTTTAGGTGAACTTTAACAAGTGTATTCACAAGCCTCAGTTTTATGAACCAACATAAAGGTGATGATGCGGTCTCTGGCCTTTAAAAAAAAATGCAGGATTTTTCTCTCTGATGCTTGTTGCTAACAATGTTGGCACCTCTGCATGCAAAAAGTTCTTTGTCTTATAAGGACTCCGGTTTGTCCTCCTGGGTGCAAATAAATTACATTTCAAGAAGGGAATAACTAAAAATTAAGGAAAATTAAAACATAACAAATCACTGTCATGTTCTCCCAAAAATAATCATTTGTATTACAGTAAATGATCACTGATTAATAATAATAATAATCATTCAAACAAGCAAAATATTGTCAAAAACAAATTGTCTTCAGTATCTCTTTGCTTTGATTTTTGTTGAATGACTTTGTACTACTGCTGACTTTGCAGTTAAACCTAGACTAGTGTACAATGCCATGTATTTCCTGTGATTTCTGTTGCTGTTCTTGTTATTTGTTTTGTAAATGGCGGGACTACTTTTTATTAGTCAGTGAATTGTGAATTGCTGTATTGTAAATAACAAAAAAAAAAAAAAGGATTTTATTTATTAACATTTCTCATTTGCGTTGGAATTTGCACACATAACTGCAGAACAAAAAGGGACAAAATAACTGAGTCTCAGTGGTGTTGAAATAAAGATGGAGTTTTCTTATCATGGATGTTTGAGTTTGAGGTGTGATTTCATATGATTTTTTGTATGAATATAGATTCAAAGTAAACATTTGTCACATGCACTATTATCCACAGTAAGACGTGGTGAAATGCTTTTTATGACTCTCCTTGTTTGAGATAAAGTTGAACAAAGGTATTTAAAGTAGAATTAAAAAAAAAAAAACGATAAAATAATAAGGTAATAATAATAAATATACATTTCCTTTCTGGGGGGCACGGTGGTTTAGTGGTTAGCACGTTTGCCTCACACCTCCAGGTTTGGGGGTTCGATTCCGGCCTCCGCCATGTGTGTGTGGAGTTTGCATGTTCTCCCCGTGCCTCGGGGGTTTCCTCCGGGTACTCCGGTTTCCTCCCCCAGTCCAAAGACATGCGTGGTAGGTTGATTGGCATCTCTAAATTGTGTGAGTGAATGAATGTGTGTGTGCCCTGCAATGGGTTGGCACTCCGTCCAGGGTGTATCCTGCCTTGATGCCCAATGACGCCTGAGATAGGCACAGGCTCCCCGTGACCCGAGTGTAGATCGGATAAGCGGTAGACAATGAATGAATGAATGAACTCTGCCATTTCCTTTCCACATATTGAATCACACATTGAACTCTCTCTCTCTCACTCGCTTGCTCTGTTTCAAAGACAAGCAATTTATTGACGCTTGATCCGTGGTTTGTTTATGTAACGTAAAACGTCGAATAAGGAATAAATTGTGATGCTATGAAATCTGTGCGCAATTCACTTTAGCATGTCTGCAAATAGTTTATTTATTACTTTCCTTAACACACTCTAATAATGGAAATGTTTCTTTGGGCCGTTGGCTTTGAGCTAAATTTTAATCAGTACCATAACATCTGTAACTCCATCTCCAAATTAACAGCTAGGCCCCGTAATTGTTTCAATCCTCTTACGACGTGGAAAAGTACTGGTGTGCAGTATTGCACTGATGGGTGACTCCACATGAATACACATGTTGGCCACTTTAACGTGACGTTTTTAACTGGACAAGTCAATTGATAGTCAAGCTCAATTTCTCCGTAAAAAAAATTATTCTATCTAATAAATGCTATTACAATGTTTTAAAAGAAATACTTTGCATCAGGGGATATTTTAAAGTGTATTTTAGTCTTGTTACCTTCTCTGAACTTATATTTTTTTGAGAGTTACAGAGGCCTAAAGGTTACATACATCTAGGCTAAAATCTCCATATTTAATTGTCTTCCCATTTTATGTTTATCATGGATTTCTTTTGCCATTTTAATAAGGTCATTTTGGGTAATTTCAAAACAAATGATTAGCAACAGGATTATTTTAGCTTTAATTCACTCTATCAGAATTGTAGCGTGTGGCATCTCTTTAAACAATCTGGAACATTGCAGAAATTAAAAATTGTAATGACGTTTAGAAGCTTCTGAATTAGTAGTTAATTAGGAGTGTACCTATTATAGTAAACAATCCTACCTAACCAGTGCCTTTGTGCTCTTGGAAAATCCAACATCCAAGCAAATAGATATTTATGGACCTCCACAAGTCTGGTCAAGTCTTAGGCGTGACTGCCAAACAAATAAAGTTACCATGAGTATTGTGTAAAAAATATTTTATGCAAATCTTGAAAAGTTAGGCCCACACAAACACTGCATTGTCCAGGGGGAAAAAAGGAAGTTCGATGCATGAACAAACTTTGGTGCAAATAATTTAACTGAACTCAAGATAACAACAAAGGACCTGGTGAAATAGTTAGAACACAGTTAGAATAGATAGAACATCAGGTACGGCATATGTGCTTCCATCAGTGAGAGAGAGAGAGAACATGAAAAGGTGTTGCTCAAGAAAGAAGTCCATAGTACAAGACAAGACACACAACAAGCCCAGTGTTTGCAGGTGATAACCAGGACGAAGTCCTTGGAGGAAAAAGGTTGAGTATTTAAGAACAAGATTCCACCTGTGAAATATAGGAGTGGTAACAAACTGCTGCATTTCAAAAATAGATGGAATCAAGAACAGGGAGGTGATCCTAAGCATTCCTCCTAAGTCGTAACCAAATGGCTTAAAAACAACAAAGTGGAAGTGTCTGTTTGGCCATCACAAAGCCTGACCTGAACTCCAAAGGAAATCGAGGCATGTCTGAGACAGGAGGCCAACAAACCTGACTGAGTTACACCAGTTCTCTCAAGAGAAACTGGCCAGAATTCCAGCAAAGTATTGTGAGCTTATGGAAGGCTACCACAGTATACAGAGTGCACACCTCGATTTTTAATATAGCTATTCCTAGGCGTTTGAGTGAACCAATGTTTCAGGTACAGCTTCCTAGATTTCTTACATCACTTCCTGTGTTTTGGATTCTTCCACCTTTCCTTTAACATTACATATTGTCATGACATTATGTAAAGACTGAGTGAGAGAGAGTGTGAACAGAAACAGTGGAATCCCCATCACCGCCCACACAAACATGCCGCTGTCATCTTTTATACACAGCACAATAAATTACTACAGTATCTTCACAGACAGATTTGGACTTGTCCTGTTGTGTTGCACTTACTATCACATTCCTCTCCTCCTGTCCTGACAAAAGCAAAGGATTTGCTTGATGACAGCCTGCTCAAAAGAGATATTTGCTGAGCATGCACACACCCTAGACCTGATCTATTTATAGACTGGCAGAGCTAGAATGCTTTGATTTTCTTTTACGCCTACTCCTGCTGAGGAAAACCCTCTCAAGTATTTTACCCGTAGCTTGTAAGCTGGAATAACAACATCTGCTGCTCTCAATCCTGAAGCAGTGGGGCAGCATTTTGTTTCACTGTCACAACACATAACCTCACAACAATCACAATATCATGATTAAATAATTTAAAATAATACACACCAATGCACCGCTGAATTTCTATTTCTTATCAAATTTTCTGTATGTCTTCTCTTTCTTATGCATTATTGTTTCTATGGCAATAACTGATACCTGAAGGCAGTACCTGCATGGCGGGCGCTGCACCATGTAAACTTAAATAAAAAAAATACAAATATGTTTTTTTTTTTTTTAGCACACATTTATCTAATATTCCTGGAAGGAGTCTCCAATGGTAGACGGGGTCACGGGGAGCCTGTGCCTATCTCAGGTGTCATTGGGCATCAAGGCAGGATACACCCTGGACGGAGTGCCAACCCATCGCAGGGCATGCATGCACACACACACACACACACACACACACACACACAAATTTAGAGATGCCAATCAACCTACAATGCATGTCTTTGGACTGGGGGAGGAAACCAGAGTACCCGGAGGAAACCCCCGAGGCACAGGGAAACATGCAAACTCCACACACACACACACACACACACACACACACACCCCCCCCAAAAAACGGCAGAGGTGGGAATCGAACCCCCAACCCTGGAGGTGTGAGGCAAATGTGCTAACCACTAAGCCACCGTGCAAGCCGCCCCGCCCGCCCCGCCCCGCCCCCCAATAATGGAGCAATTATCTATAATTGCTATAGCATGCATAAGTGATAGCATTAAATGTATTTTTTTTTTATAATATATGTCATCTTTTAGGAATTAAAATTGTTAGTGCTAACTTATAATGTTTTATAAATTAAATAACAAAACACAGAGCACAATGGCATGCAAGCTGAAGAAGAATGAAAATATGGATATAATAGGAGAATTTAAATGATGCCCTTTAGTTAGCAACATTGTTTGGGACACTTAGCATTGACCAAAGCACCCAACAAAAAAAATCTTATTGCTGCTTACAATTTTAGTGATATATATTTGTTGTAATAAAATACACCAATCCATCCATTGTCTGCACTACTTTAACCAATCACAGGGCACAACACCATCACACCACACACACACACACACACACACACACCCAAGGGGCAATTTATAGATGCAGCCTACAATGCATCCCTTTGGACTTGGGGAGGAAACCAGAAACTCCAAAGCATGTGGAGAACATGCAAATTCTAGGCTTATAGGGTGAAGGCTGGAATGTGTGAGGTAAACATGCTGACCACTAAGCCATTGTGCCCCACATAGAACAGGAATCTGAGGCTACAGTAGGCACAGACTCACAGCCTTTCTGACACCAACCATGCAAGGCTTTTTCTTTGTGATTTTATGCATTGTGCTGCTGCCACGTGATTGGCCGAATGACTAATTAAACAAATAATCAGGTGTAAAGATGTTCCAGTTAAAGTGTCTACCGTGCATAATATATAATACTTTTTTATATACCCTTTTACACACACCCACATGTTTGTGTTTTAGTATCAGTATCGAATGTGACTTGTCCTGACTAGGTTAAGTGTCCTTTTATGTATTTAGCTTTTTTTCCCCATCAACACTATCCCAAGGGTGTGACAGAAAGAATCGTTGAGGAGTGACACTGACTGGTGTTTGTCTCTCCAGCTCACGCTTTCTGAGTTTCACCACTCCTCGAAAAAAACAGCCGTGGAGGATAAATCCAGAAACAGACACTTTTTGTGCATTAATCCCTGTGTGGGTGATCGGGGCAGACTCGTCTTTTCCCATTCACACATTAGAAACAGGTCAGGATTTTCAATAGATTCCTTTTGTGTGAGGGGATATAGGATTTTATTTCAGAAGCTTTAAATGATCATTCTTACTGGTGTGGAAAAATACCATTTCATTTTTTCCCAGTGAAGCCATGCATTAAATTTCTTCACACAACCATTTGCGAATCAGCTTTACCAGTTTTGGACAGCAGCGTTATTTCTTCCTGGACATAATTGACGGGACTCAACACTGAAAAATGCTTTTAGTCACTTTTGTTCCAGTTTGAGAGGAAATCAGCCTTAGTCAGCTTTCTTCTTTTTTATTCTAAGTAACACCTGCATATTACTGACTGTCCATGATAACACAGAAAGGTTAAAGGGACATTGTATTAACTAGGATGAACGATTGCTGTGCATGATGCTGATGTAAATTAATACTGCTTTACAGAAAAATACTTTCATTCCAATAAAATTGATTCCTTCTGAAGTAATGCAAACGGAAGCTCAGTTCAGTCCTGAGCTTGGATAACTATTGCATGGCGTGTCATAGGTTCTCTTTCTTTCCATGGCCCTCTTCTCACCTGGTATTAACATTAATCTCAAGTGATCTGATCGCAAGCAGACAGTCAAAACCTGGCACTTTGAAAGCTTCTCCAGCGATCGGATTTCTTACATCATTTCTGCTGGAGGAAAGGATCATGCACATTTATTACTCCAGACTTTCAATGCATTTGTTTTTAGCCAAAAATGTCACCTAAATTTTCTGAATCCTAACATAACTGTTCAATTCAATCACATGGTTTACTAATGTAACTTATGAATGAGCTGGGGATAAGGCAACAAGAGAAACTTGAATATGAAAAGCCTATGTTTACTTTGCTGTTGTTATAGCATCTCGAATTTCCATTAGCCTAGCTGTGGAGACCTCCACCGTTCAGTTCAGTTTTTAAACCATCTCCCAGTAATTATGGATTTTTTGGTTAAGTCGATTAGACGGCCCTTCAGCCGATTAAGTGAGTGCATTGAGTTGTTTTTGCTTTCACATTACAAATATTATGCGATCATATGTACACTATATTAATTTTGTTAGTAAAAATATTTCATGTATACTTTCTTTGCCAGAAAGGAATCCTAAGATCCTACAAAACCTTATGACCTGGCCACCTTACCATCTTGTACCTAAGCACATAAGGCAGTCAGGAAGTGAACAGTTAACACTGTAAAGCCAAACAATGCAAGCTCTGAGATTTACATATCAGTTATAAAAAAGTGACATTAAAAAAACGTAAGAACAAATTTTGAGGATTTATTTTCTCTCAATGAAATGTTACCATAGAAACTTGTCAAAAGAGTACATTAACATAAATCTGCAATCAATCTTACATTTCAGCTTAAACTATTGTTATATAAAGTTAATCAACACCTTGTGAGCAACCAGAATTAAATATTCTTTAAAGAAATTTAAGAACATAAATGAAGCTAAATGAAAATGTAAGAATGATTTGTATGTAAATCTGTTAAACTATATATAGTAAATGTATTAAGTAAATAAACATTAGAGGGTTGTGTTCATTTTGTATATAGAGAAGTCAGTATGGGAAGCAACATATTGCTCTATTCATCTGAGAGAAACTCAGTGTGACATATCACTGCATTTTCCAGTATAAACTTTTTTTTTTTTAACAGAGCTCAGCCAAAGGGGCCTAGTCTCTGCCCTAAGCTCTGTGTCATTTATCTTGGCTTGTGATGATATCCCAACATTCAGCAGCTTCCTTCACAGGGCACTGCGAGAAGCTGTTAATATGCCTCATTACATTTTCTTGAAACATTCATTGTGGAAGATTACCAGAACACATTTATTTGACTTCTTTGAATTTTAATAACTTGCAAAGACTATAATTAAATGCGCTTCAAAGACAGGGAAAAGCTGTCTTTTCTCTGTTGGGAGAGGGTTGTCAGTGTGAAACTCCTAGACTGCCTAGAACTCATGAACAACTGACATCTCAGGAGAGATTACTGTATTCAGTATATAACTGCTTCTTCTTATGTTGGTATAATATGAATAAACTGTTTCTGATTTGCTGATAACTTGCCAAGTTCAACAAACAGGATTGAGATGAAGTACCGCTTTCCAGTGAGCTAAATAAAAATGTTGACTAAATAAATAAAAATACATTTTTGACAAGAAAGCAGTAACATGCTATGAAAAATCTGCCAGAAATTCTAAACAGAAATGTCAGAAATGTATTGAACTAACATGAAGACTGAAACCCTTATAACTATTTACATGATGTGAAATTGTAGATAACTGAAAAAAAAAAAAAAAAAACTTCATAAAGCTCAGAAAAACCCACTGGATGTTATATTCCCTTTCCTTTTTTGAATGTTTTTCTAAGTCAAATCTTCTCTATGTACAATAGAGCGTATGCGAACTTTGCTTCTGTATGAAAACATTGGGTTTATTTTCTTTTACAAACGTGAATATTTCTCACATTAACTCAAAGTACTAAAAATAACTTAAGAGTCAATGTTTAAAAGAAAGTGTACTGAATTGATTGGACAGATCTTGATTCTGTTGTCACATGGTATATGAAACATCATCAAATATGTGTGATATGACAACATAGCAAAATTAAACAGTACAAAGTTCAAATATTGTGTCCAAATAATTTTGAGTACAAAATGAATTTGTTTGATGTGAGTAATGAGAATAAACTTCATAGTTCATAGTTGTTTAGCACATGAATAAGGTTGCTCTTTCACAAACTAGGAGAACCAAAAACCAGAGTACTTTTTAGGACTAGAGACTATATTAGGGTTTGATATCAGCACAGATATTTAAATTGGAGCCACAAATGAGAGCAGAAAGACTCATTTGTGGATTTCACTGTCCAGTGATGGTTAAAGGGAACAGTATATGACAGGATTGGAACTGACAAAATTTCAATCAACATTTCAGATTAGATTTTCAAAAACAATTCAAGCTAAAAAAGCTGTAGCTTCCTAAATGTAAGAAAGGCTTGTTGTAGGGTTCTAGATCCATAGACACCTCAGGTGTTCTTTCAGGAGGACAAGCCGAAGAACCGACAAGGGGTCTTGATATAACTGTTTTTTACTTGTACCATTACAGATGGCATCATCAAAAATATTGTAAAATAGAACAGACATCTCTAGCTGTTTACTTAACCAGAAATAAAATGAACAAAATACATCACATATATGTCAAACTTCTGTCATGTACAAGAGGACCATATGGTGTAATGATGTGTGATTTTATTCATATTTTATTACAGTTTTATTTAGTGTGGCACAGTCAGTAGTGTTGCCAACTCACAGGTACAGACTACTTGGCTTTATCATTACTTCAGGTTTCTCTCTGTGTAGAGTTTCAATTGTTCTCCCTTTGTCCTTAAGGTTCCGTGAGTTCCTCCAACCTCCCAAAAATATACAAGTAGAATTTGTGTGAATGAAAATGAGAGGGTGTATGTGCATGGTGTCCTGTGATGGACTGGTTTCCCTTTCAGAATGTGTTCTTGTCTAAAGCCCAGTGTTCCTCTGTGTGGAGACTCTGGATCCACCATGACCCTAAAATGAATTCCCACAAAGAATCTAGCTACACAAACTTCTTAGAAGAAGGCTGGTTGTGTGTTGGCTTTGCATATTGTTTGCTACTTGTGACCTATTCTTCCATACACTATATTACCAAAAGTGTGAGGACACCTGACCATCACACTCATATGTGGATCTTCCCCAAAGTTTGAAGCACACAATTGTCTCAAATGTCTTTATATGCTGTAGCATTAAGAATTCTCTGGAACTAAGAGGCCCAAACCTGTTCCATGATGACATAGTTTGCTAAGGTTGGAGTGGCAGAGCTAAAGCGACCTGCACAAAGCCCTGACCTCAGCCCCAATGAACACCTTTGGGATGAACTGAGACACAAGATCCTAATGATCTTGGGGCTGAGTGTGAACAAATGTGAACAAATATCTTGAAGAACACCTTTCCAGAAGAATGGAGGTTGTTATACCATCAAAGGGGCAGTAAAACTATAACGGGGTAAACGCCAAGTACACGTGAGTGTGATCGGTCAGGTGCCCACATACCTTTGGCTATATAGTGTAGTTCATTCATTCATTGTCTACCGCTTATCCAAACTATACTCGGGTCACGGGGAGCCTGTGCCTATCTCAGGCGTCATTGGGCATCAAGGCAGGATACACCCTGGACGGAGTGCCAACCCATCGCAGGGCACACACACACACACTCTCATTCACTCACGCAATCACACACTACGGACAATTTAGAGATGCCAATCAACCTACCACGCATGTCTTTGGACTGGGGGAGGAAACCGGAGTACCCGGAGGAAACCCCCGAGGCACGGGGAGAACATGTAAACTCCACACACACACATGGCGGAGGTGAGTGTAATTCATATGTTTATGTAATTTTGTGTGAATATGTAAAATGGTAGAATTCACTGGCTACTCAGCCACTGACTGGAAGATTGGGGATTCAAGTTCTAGTACCATGGAGCTGCCAGTGTTGGGCTGTTGTAACTATTGTATAAATGCGTCAGGTACATGTAAAAAGGTAAATATCCAAAAAATCCCATGTTTTCTGTTTGAAATGATATTATGAAATATTTAGTGATCATATCATGAATTCTGCCATACCTTTTCCAGCCCTAGCTTGGACATCATACGCCCCCCTTTTTTCCAGCTGTGGCTTTACCCTCATCCCCTGCATCTCTAAATTTTTCCATTAGGAAACACTGTCCTGAATGGAAACTTTGAAATGAACGAAATGCAGTAACGTAACCGAATCAATCACACTATTTTCCTTCTTCTCGCCCAGATCATGAAAGACATGGCTGTGTTAGAATTCGCCGTCCGAATTTAAACCCAGCTGGGACTAATTCGCATTTTTGTGTGTATGTATTTAAACATGGCTCCTGTTTTCTCCCTTTCACTGATTTCCCCTCCATCTACAATGAGCTTGTTGTGCGCAAGCAGCGCGCAAGAGCGAGGGCTTCATTGGCGAGCGTGTGCACCGCCTACGTCATGGATTCCTGAGCTGTGTGGGCTCCGCAGGAAAAGCCCTGCTGCCTCCGACATGGAGCCGCTCCAGGGTCGCCATGGAGAAGCGCATAAACAGGAGGAAACACTGAGGGAATCCCGTTATTTTACAGCATTGGCCCATATTATAAACAGCCCGAGCTGAGAAGGAAGCCGCTTTCGGTGCTCACAGTAAACCCTCAGAGCAACAGAGGAAAGAAGTCAGTTGCAGTTCCACTGTATTTTTTTTTATATATATATATATATATATATACTCATCTGAGGGATTATTTTTTCGCTCGATTTTTTTTTCGATTTTTTTTTTTATCTCCACGACGTGCAAAGTTTTTACATTTTTATTTTGAACCGTATTTCCCTCCAAATGTTTAAAGAGACTTGGAGACTGTCGCAATACCACAACATGAGGTCGATGGATCAAGGTATGGATGGCGAGTGCAGAAGTGTTGTGATTAACTGGTAATCAACGTATTTGATTTTTTGTTGTTGTTTATTTCTCATTTGCTACATTAAATAAGGTGTCCACAGATCAAACATGGAAATATAATGCCTAACAGCAGAAGCAGGAGCGTGTAGAGTTTCGCCTGCATGTTCAGAGTAACTTTGTAAAGGCTACGTCATCCGGGATCCGTTGTAATTGCGTGTGGGAACAGGAATCTCCTACAGCAGAACATTTACAGATCTCACACCTTATATAGAAAATGCACTGGGTTTATTTGACCTTACACGTGGCTCTTCACTTTACTACACTTTAGTGTTGCCAACAGGGCTTTATTTTGTCTTGTGCCTGGTGTATGCTACGTGTCAGTAGGTGGTCAGGGAAGCCCGCTGCTTTTATAGCGCACAGGACGCCCACCCGCGCACCTTGCGTTTGCTTACGTGTGTTGGCTGGCACAAGGATGCGTATTAAAACTACTCGAACAAACACAAGCAGGGATCATTTCTCCCAGGCGCTTCGGGTGAATCTTCAAGCGGCAAATGAAGTTTGCTTCTCCAAGTACTTCATTTTGCTGTCGCACGCTGACCTCTGTCAGTCCGAACGGACATGCTGCGGGTCCAGGTGCGCTTCACCGACACATACCCAAGGAGTAACATGACATAAGTGCAGGTAGACATGGACATGAAGACTACTCACTTGCTTGTTCGTTTATAGTGCTTCATTTACTAACATACGGGTCTTGATGGATGGATCACTAATAGAGGATTTCTGTAGACACTTTGATAGTCTGATCTGATGCTATAATAATTTGTTTGTTTACTGTTTAACAAAAAAAACTACATTGTGGTTTAAGGCACACCCCTGTCATTATGACCTGTTATATAGGATGGCATCCTTTAATTCCCGAAAAAAAACATTGTTGGTTGTTGTGGTCGCACTGGAAAATCGGGAAAATCGAAAAATGTTTATAGATTTATATAATGATTTATTATGTATGGCACACGAGTGTTTTTATTGACAATATCCAAACGTGACATACTATTAAGACATAATATAGCACATTTCAACAGCTCATTGTCACATGGTTAAACTATGAACCGGCGATGCATTTATTTTTCATAACTTCATGCTCTTTTCTGTCAATGTTTTGTGTTGAACACTCGGGGGCAGTAACACGTAGGGTCACAACCTGCGCTCAAAAACCGTTAAAATGCTCGTTAGGAAGAAAGAAGTGTCAGATGTCAACAGGAGGCGTTCATTTACCACTTACTGTATCTCCACTATCAGTACTCACGGACACGCCCACTTTCTCTATCCTCTGAAACTGAGAGCGGAAGTTAGTGTTCGCGTCTCATTGCTGCATCACTTTAACACACAGAGCGCTTCTGGTTCCCTGATCTCCACATTTATACTCCAGGTTTTCAGTTTCTTAGACAGTTCTTCTGTAATTTTATGGTTCACACTTTGAGACAACTTGCAGATAAGGCAGATGAGCTCTTTTTACGAAGAAGAAAAGGAGTGCAGTGAGTTAAGGCTCTCTGGAGACCTCACTCAAGTGAACTCCGAGGAGCTGGAGTTTGATTACCTGTTTAACTATGAGCCACCTAACAGCGATTTTCATTCTGGAGATCTTAAAGGTCTGTTTTTTACTTATGTCCCTTATGTCTATGGTTTGTGGAAGGTTGTGTGTGGGTGTGTGGATGTTTAATTGCAGTGCAGTGGCACTGCAAACTGTGCCAAGGTGCTTCGGATAGAACAAATAGGCTATGCAATGTCAGATGTTAGTTTTGGAATTTTACTTTTGTTGTTTAGTTGTTTCTTTTCTGTTTAGGGTATAGTATGTGATATTCAGGACTGCTAACTTTTTCATCAGTTTGAGGTGACCACATATTATAAATATTTGGAAATAACCAACAGACAATTCTCATTTTCTTGTTCTCTGCATGTATTATTATTTTAAAGCCAGTTCCAAAATTGAAGTTAAGAAAAGTAAGATTTTGTACTCGCTCGACTCTGTGAGCATGTGCCCTTTCACTCTTTACTCTCAATTTAATGGCGCCAAAAAATCAAAGGCCACAGTCTGCATGTTTTCTGTTGCGTTATTGTTTCATGTCAACTATTTCAAGTTTTTAGTCAATCATCTAATATGGTTTTCACAATACGCTATTTTTTTCATGATATATATTTATGCCACTGACCAAGTTTATAGTAACAAGTAGCTGATTAGATGGTAAAATAAATCTTGCCATTTCATTTTCCTGCTTTTCCATGCCATTTGTTATTTATATTTATAGATGTTAAACATGGTTATATTCGGCTCAAACCTTAAAATGATACAAATTTGTAAAATGTAAAAATATGTTTCAGCATTGTCAGATATTATTTACCATATTGTCCAATCCTACTAGTGATCATATTAACCCATGTCCTCTTTTTTTTTCAGATGACACCAATCTCCCCCTACACCCACACCCTTACCCCTTGGAGCCTTCCCCCTACACTGAAAGCAGCACTGAAGCTCTTTCTGCCTATGAGCACCTGGAGCCTAAACATTACGTAGAGCAAGTAAGATCTGGTCCCCAAGCTGTGAGTCCCAGGATTGAAATCACGCCATCACGTGAGCATCATAGCCATGGGCCCAACTCACTCCATGACCCGCTGGTGAATGCCAGCCCCAGGCCTACACTCACTGTGCCTGGTCTGGATTGTGCCATCTACCGTGAGCCTCAGTGCCTAAGCCCAGCGAGCAGCAACTCCTCAGCCTCGTGGCACTCTGAGACATACTCGCCTTTTGCATCACCCTGTGTGTCTCCAGGTAGTGGGCAGGCTGTGGCTGGTGAGCTGTGTCCTCGCTTCCAAAACATCCACACCGGCTCCCCTCGCACTAGCCCAGGCACGTCACCTCGCACCAGCCTGACTGAGGAGAACTGCTCATCCCCGAGGCCCAGTTCTCGCTCTACATCGCCTCAGGGCAAACGCACCTACGAAATGTACAGGAACCCAAATCTGGTGGCTGTGGCTCGATCACGAAGTCCTTCTCCACATGGCAGCCATGATGACCGTCATACCAGCACCCATTATGGCTCCAACAGTGTGACAGAGGTTGCTAATGGGTTTGGGCCGGGGTCAGTGCCCACAAAGATTGTGAGAACCAACCAGCAAGCCTACACTATATACCCAGACGGCCATGGAGAGAACTACCTGGTGGAACAAGACGTCAAGACCAAAGCGGAGCCATA
This sequence comes from Hemibagrus guttatus, assembly GCA_033459395.1. Lineage (NCBI taxonomy): Eukaryota > Metazoa > Chordata > Actinopteri > Siluriformes > Bagridae > Hemibagrus > Hemibagrus guttatus. The sequence continues at coordinate 7,081,799 of JAUCMX010000017.1, read as the reverse complement.
CTTTGTCATTCCATCCATCTGGCCCAAGCAGCTGGTGCCTGGGCTCTGCAGGTAGATTCCAGTCAGCTCCCAGTGCATAATATACAGCACAGGCAGATACTGATCTTCACATTCAGAGTCAGACCATTTAAACACTAAACATTAAATGTAACACATAGAAACCATTTCCTGGAAGACATAACTGTATCCGCATCATTCCAGCACTCTTCATTTCAGTAAATAATTACGGCATGAAAGTTTTGGGGCTTATGGTAAAAAAAATCTGAGTGTGTTTTTTGTTTCCCCACAGCATCCCAATAGCCTCTCTGCCACCTCTGGAGTGGCCTTTGCCCAGCCGCACAGACCAGTATGAGCTGCACATCGAGGTGCAGCCTAAACCACACCACAGGGCACACTATGAGACTGAGGGCAGCCGAGGGGCTGTTAAAGCTCCGACTGGTGGGCATCCAGTGGTCCAGGTATGTGATTTTTTTAAGCAGTATCATAATAATGAAAATAACAGCATATTAACTTTATTGTAATATTATATAATACAGTATAGTAATCTTATACAGCAATTTTCATTATATTATTGACAACATGGGTAAAAAATAGAATCTTCGAAATATTTAGATGACTTTTAGAGCATAATATTTGGTATGTCCTGTTCTTGCTTTAATGACAGTGTACACTCAAGCTGGTATGGACACTACAAGTTTGTGAAAGACCTCATGATCCATTTTTAGATCAAATCCATCAGAGTGTCGTCTGAACACATACTTCACTAGAAGAGATTAGGCATGAGGAAAATCTGACCTTTTGTACAAAGCAGTTTACAAAGTCGAATGTTTCTTATATTTAAATAGGGATCTAGTTAAGAATATTGAATATGAAATATTCAGAATTGTAAAACCTTCTTTTTATTTTAAACGTTCAGTGTAGTCTTAGACGTTGTGGCTCCTTTCTAAACCCGAGAACAAGTCAGAAACAACTCTAAAACAAACAAAAAAGAACACAGTCTGCTACAGATGGAATAAAAAACTGCTCTGACAGAGAAAAACATATGCAAACAAACATAAGTGGGAGTGGCGTGGTGTAAGTTCAGAGTTATGGAAACTTTGGTCTGTCTTAGTGAGCGCTGCTTGTGGTGGGTTGGTGGGTTATACATCTCTCTTGGTGTCTTACATTAATCAGACATACAGTATGCTGAAGATCAGATCTCGTTGCATAATATATTTGACAGCTAAAACAGCTAGATAGCTAGATTTAAATCTTTAGTCAGCAAGCCAGATGTGACGGTGGTAATGAAAAACTCCCTGAGATAAAATGAAGAAACACTGAGACTCAAAAGAATTAAAAAGTGAACCCATTCTTTTCTGGTTAAGCCCCAGTGTGCAGGTATAAATCAGTACAGTTTAGAGCAGGTATAGAGTAGAGTGTGTTGAATGGTTGAGCAGTATGAGAATGAACGAGCACAGATCGGCAAATATGATTACATAATAACAGTAGTTATTAGCTCTATTCCATTGAAGCAAGGAGTCATGAGCATGAATTGTTTAGGAAGTGAAAGTTTTTGGGATATACACTGTGGAATCCATAACAGAAGAGTCACAAGTATAGAAGGTCTAAGCAGAAGTAAAACATCAGCATGAATCAAGCAGAGGTCCAGAGGTCCTTATTTCAAGTGTTTACTTCCACAAAATTATCTGGCATGACCATTTTAAAGCCTTAAATTAGTTCTTATGTTTAGAAATAGGCTTAATGGTCTTATATTAGATGACTTATCCTTGTTAATATATCGTCCTTTTTAATAAACTGTAACTAAAATATTAGTTTTTAAAGTGTTGTGTTTTTCGCACAGTTTAGCTACCCAATGCAGCAGGTATTGTATTTAATTTGAGATGTCTATATTATTCAGCTTGCTGTATAATCAGCCCCTCCAGGATTTTGCGGACTTTTTTTTCTGATTGATTTTGATGCATCTTTGTCATTAAATCTTCATTAAATATTTGGCATTTTTTAACTAGCACAAATGATAAGACATAAAAAAACATGATCTCTGATGAAACTGAATGGGATCCTGAATGTGATATGTCCAGAACCATGTGGCATTGAATTTTTTTAATTTGATATTCTATTTACAGGTTAAACATTGTATTATGAAAATTTAATATCTACACAGATGCCAGTGTGTGTGTGTGTGTGTGTGTGTGTGTGTGTGTGTGTGTGTGTGTGTGTGTGTGTATAAACACATCCTGGTAATCTTATTTTCGGCTTTCTCTTGATATCTTGGTATCTTCAATCTGTCTGTGCCTTTAATCAGTGTTCCTAGAACCACAGCTTAATCAAGACCTGTCTTGTTTCTCTTTATTTGCTCAGCATAGAAATCTCTGGCATTCTCGCACAAGTCTGATGCCATATCTAGACGTGTGCTGCTAGATCTGTTCTGCTGTTAAATACACACAGTATTATTATGAATAATTATGCTCGTGAAGTGACTTTGTCTTTGCTTTGGATTTTGTTCAGCATTATATAGAGCAGTTTGCTATTCTCTTTTCATAAAGCTGGCGAGTATTTTAGTAGCTTGATTTCACTGTCTTAGCTTTTCCACTGTTATATAAGTTGTTTATCTTGATGCAATAAAAATACCGTATGGTGACAATATTGCAAACTGATAAAAAGTTCTACTAATAATAAATATGTGAAAATGATATTTTTGCAAATAATGAGTCATGGTTCTGGTTTAGATTGCTATAGAGAGTGTTTATGTGTGTGTGTGTGTGTGTGTGTGTGTGTGTGTGTGTGTCTTCATGGTGACCAAGCTCTCAGATGGCACATGCAAACATCCATGTTTGCTCAGCTAAGACAGAGGAGCAGCTATTACCTGCTTTTATTTTACGCTTTCAGAGATGATTTTAGAGGATACAGAACCAGTAAAAGCCATCGTTTGCAAATTCTTTTCATGACGTTTACTGTCATTTCTATTCAAACTGGAGTTTATACTAGTTCTAGTATTGACATGGTTCAGTTGAAGTTCAAATCACATCATATCACATCATGTCACATGCCTCACCTGTCTTACTGTATGACCTCCAGTATGACCTTCTTGACCTCTGAATCATGTGCTTTGCCTTTTCATTGATTATATTGTTGGATCAGGAGTCAATAATAATTCTCATGTGTGCTGTTTGAATCCTGTCAGTATAAATGCAAAAAAGGTTTAGCCACTGTGCATTTGTGCTTGAGGGGGTTTGGATAATTTTAGTTGCTACTTCATGCTTTGTGGTTTTTGCACACTTCCTTCCGATGTAGTCCCTTGGTTTTTGTTGACTGCTGATCTAATTCGTGTCTAGTTTGTATGTGTGTGTGTGTGTGTGTGTGTGTGTGTGTGTGTGTGTGAGTGTGCGTGTGGGTGGGTGGATGCATATGTTACAGTATGAATGTCCCTCTCAGAATTCACATGACTGTCTTTTAACTATTCTCAAAATCCCATGAGTTTTTATGAATCAGGATGCTGGTTTATTTTGATCTGTGGCCTTTGTTCAAATTGCTGATGTGTTTGTAGTAATTCGTATTCATCCATCAGCTGAATTTAGCAGAAATATCTTGAGCACTGCTACAAAAGCATTCTTTCCAGTTTCTCTGTAACGTGACACGCTGCGTTTTTGGTCTCAGTTATCTTCAAGAGGGGAAGAAAACCATGCTGATGACGTAATAGCTGCTCTAACGTAAGTGTTAGAGTTTTGTGGACACTTCACAACATTAAAAGTAACTCTAAACCCATTAAAAAATTAATTGACTTTATTTAAAGATGTTTAATTGACATAGAATATAATTGGTGGCTATAAAACCCTTTGGAGAAATTGGAGGAATAAAACAATTTAGGATGCACTTTTCAGACATTTAATTCCTACATGTTTTTTTCCCCTTAGAAATGTATCATATGTACAGTACATCTGTCTCCTAACTTCCTTTTAATATGTTTTGACCATTTCTGAAGACAACATCAGATTTAAAGAAGGAAATATTATGTTCCTATTCTATGCATGAAACACCATGAAAGTTTGAAAGACGTGGAAGAGCTGAGCAATACGTTTCATTTTCATCCTGTTGTTCAATATTTTGTTGCTACTCTATCTTTTTGCGATTAGTTTTGCTCTGCTGAGTTGTTTTTATTACAGAGGTGGCCATCATAGATGTTTCTTCTGTCACAGCACTGCCGTGCTTTGCATATGAAAATTCCCCTGTTGATCTTTCTGTTAAACAGGGACTTTTATTTATTTTAAGGAGAGCAGGCATAAAGAACATTTCCCTAGTTAAAGTGTTAATATTCTACTAAGAGAAAACAAAAGATTAGAAATTGCAAAAAAAATAATATCATGACCTCATCTTTAAACATAAATAGACTAAAAAAGTATTTTATACAGTACATTATTATAGACGTGAGTCTGTCTTGGTCTAATTCTTGCATTGGTAATACTGTTAAATTACAATATAGTGTGTACAGAGATATGCTGATTTCCTCCTAGTTATCGGGTTATTCCAGGCAAAATAGTATTTGTAATAATAACAAAGACTGGGAGAGCTTTTCCTCAAAAGCTCTCACTAGTGACCTGTGGATTTCCTGCAGACTTTTAGAGATTAAGGCACAGCAAAGAGAAAACATCTGTGGCCTGTAAGACAGTACAGACTCTTCTGGCTTGAATTCAAGCTCATAGCAGATACTGAATTTTCCAGCAGTGGGTCTGTTCAACCACGTGTGCAGTGTTCGGGCTAAATTAGTACACTGGCAAGCATTGTGCACTGCAGCTCGCTGCTCACTCAGAGGGAGTGTAAAGTGCATTGGGTCTGATCATCTTTGCAGCTGAAATCCTCATTTTCACCTCATTACTTGGTGTCAAAAAGGAAAGTCTCTTTTTTTTTGTAACTTTGAGCTGCTCTTTGAGTCTAGTCAAGGATTTCTGGAATGATAAAAGGATGTTTTGTAGGTATCGGAAACCACACATCAGGCCAGATGTTTTATCATTTTGATCACATAATTAGAGACACTAAAAATTGTTACTTTTTTCTCTCCTTTAGCTACATGGATATAGAGGTAAAGAGCCGCTGGGGCTGCAGATCTTCATTGGCACGGCAGACGAGCGGATCCTGAAGCCTCACGCCTTCTACCAGGTGCACCGCATCACAGGCAAAACCGTGACCACGACCAGCTACGAGAAGATGATCAATAGCACAAAGGTGTTAGAGATCCCTCTAGAGCCAAAGAACAACATGAAAGCGATGTAAGTCAGACAAGCGTACATGGGATTTAACTTATCGCAGCATACCATAGGGTTTAGTCTCACGCAGAGTTGAAAGTGAAAACGAATTTTGACCCTTCATCTAGTGCAGTGCTTGTGATGTGTGCGATGTGACACTCGCTAATCACTCACTAGCTTTGCAGAGAATCTGAAATGTATGGTTCCCTAATAGAGTTGACTAGATGCCAAAATTCTGACTTTGATTCTACATGGTGCAGTGTCACAACTCTCAAAAAACTAAACTAGACACACACACTCACACACAAACACACAAAGAGTGAGAGAGAAAGAGGGCCTCATTAAACACCCAAAAATATCTATTCTAAAATATACAATATGATTTCAATATACAATGTGATTTCTTACCCAACATACAAAGTTAAATGAAACAAATAAATAATCCATTCAGTTACATTTCAAATATTCTGAGCTAATCATTTGAGACCCTGGTCTGATCATCAAACATTCCTCGTAGGAGTGATTGTATTCCTAATACTGTATGACCCTAAATGCACGACTATTAAGCTAAAATAACACTGCTCAAGCAGTGAGTAAAGTCTTAATGAAAGGAAGATCATTTCTGCAACAATATTTTATCATGCGTCTTCAAAATTAGTTAAGGTTTGTGATGGAAATCGCAAAGACATGCTTCCTGTAACACTACACAGGAAAGGCAGTTTATCGTAAACCTGAATTAAATTCTCTATAAAATGTTTAGCTATCTAATCTGCCTTGAAGTGAAGGTAGCTTGTCAGACAAACTTCTCCCTAGGGGGTTTGTTCCCTACCAGTTTTTTTTTTATCAGGAAGGTAAGAAAAATAGACCCAGAGACTTTTGCATGATTTGTGGACCTGAAACTGCTCCTGGAGCCACTGTGTTTTGTACATTTGAGTCAAATTACCAGCGCAAGTTAACCAACCTAGACCCAAAATATATGAGTAATATCCAACATTATAGAATCAAACGATTTACAACATTGTAGTGTTGAAAGTGTATGAAATTTTCCATACTCAAATCCCAAACTCCAACATGTTAATATTTGCTTCAAAGAGAAAACTAATTTGTGTAATTTTATCTCTTCACTATGTGCTATATTCACTATATTTTGTCAGCAAGCTAAATATAGACTTCTTTCAGTCTATAAACACAAATAAGACCTCCAATGAAACAGTAAATTACATAAAGAAAATGGTAGCTATAAGAAAATCTGTGGTCCTTGTTTACAGTTTTAAATGTCATGGATATCTGAGCAGGAGAACAAGCTGACAGGGTTTCCTTCATCAGTGTTGATACAGGCCAAAAAGTGTTTGTTTTTTTTAAACACCATCTACATGATCAGCTTCCTCCTGAAATTCCTCAACTCAAATTCAGTGCTTGATCATTTATATTTACAGAATATTTACAGCAGACGTCCTTTTTTTTTTTTTTTTTTAAAACATCTTCATCTAAAAAACATCTAAGAAAATACATGAACGAAATCTCATGTCATTTTCATAATGATTTTGACATCAATTAATCACGATTGACGACTATGTCCTAGAATTGACTGCGCTGGGATTCTGAAGCTCAGGAATGCGGATATCGAGCTGAGGAAAGGCGAGACAGACATCGGGCGGAAGAATACCCGTGTGCGACTTTGGGGTTCCGCATCCACATTCCCCAACCAGGAGGTCAATACGTGTCTCTCCAAGTGGCATCTCATCCCATTGAGTGTTGTGAGTAAAAATGGCTTTGTGTTTGGAATGTAATTCAGATTCCTTTTCATATACATAGCATTCACTGAGATGTAGTGTATAGTGTTTACTGAATAACTGGAGTAGCAGTGTGCCTGTTCATACACTGGGCTTCTGTGCTTAGATTAACCTGCTGTAAAAAGTATTAGCATGGAAAGTTCAGATTCAGGAAAATATTGACTTTGCTATCCTAGATTTTTGTGGATTCTGTTATATATACCCCTTAAATTTGTTATTTTGTCATTTCCAGTATCCTGTGTCAAATGAGGAAAAGACAGGATCTGGCTAGCGTATTTCCTCCTTGGTTAGGCACTCTGTGTTTTTGTTGGATTTAATGTAAAGTAGACCGAAAAACAAAATCTCAGCATAGACCATGCTGAACTTCTTGCTCATAGACACGCCTCATAGGCACATCTTTAAAGAAAAAAAAAGAAAAAGTATATGTTGTCCTCTGATTTCACTTGCTCCCAGAATAAAATAGAGGAAGAGAGAGGACAGTGACAGTGAGCAGAAAGAGGATGCAAAACCCAAGCTTCATGAATAGGGCATCACCCAGATAACGCAATCTGCTGTTTGCTCAGTCCTCCTGCGCAGGCCGGCCATCACTGCCTTATTTAGGAGCTCTGTTTCCTAAGTATTATTCACATGACTGACTCAGATCATAGTGCGCCTCACACATCTGTCTAAAGGTCACTGCCATTTGGTTGAATTTGCTTCAACGGATATTGAATCGGACTTGTGGAGACGATAAGCCAGGAGAAGCTGTTTCATGGTTGCATAGCTTCAGCAGTTGACAGCTTTGCTTTTTTTGCTGAACAAATAACAGCAAGTTGTCACAGCTATGAGGAACAGATTTGGCATCCTTTAACGTGATAGCAAGCAAACACTGCAGAATCATGACAAACTGGCAGAAGTAAAATGATTGTTGAGTTATAGTTGCAATAGTGCGGACAAATTGTTTCCTTCTGTTTTCTATTGTTAGCCATGATTTAAGACCTGCCAGGACCCATCAGTGGTCCAGACTTATATTCTGCACTTTTGTAACTGCATATATTTTTTATAAAGCTTCTCACTAGTACCAGGGTGCTTTATCCTGAGATTAATTTATCCCTGATTGATGTTGTATAAAACTTTCTTTGAAATCCAGTGGTAACAGATCATACAATAAGAATATGTCTACAAAATTGACTGTAATTATCAACCAGTGCTGGCTTATACAGAGGTCACTGATTTTCTTTGAACTTTGAGTCAGATCACACTCATCTTGTGGCTTAGCTGTTTGATTCAGAAGGTTGTTTAAGTAGGTATGGAACTGGTTGTTCGTTTCACTAAATTCTCAGTAGTACTACAAAAAAGAGCTGTCTGACAATATTTCTGCTTTAAAACAGTCAAACAAGAACTTTATTCATTGAGCCATCCATATGTGTACCTCCCCACAGCCCAAAGATCTGCACACGAGCTGCCCATGGTGGAGAAGCAGGACATGGACAGTTGTTCAGTGCTTGGAGGTCAGCAGATGATCCTGACTGGGCAGAATTTCAGTGCTGACTCAAAAGTTATTTTTACTGAGAAGACCCATGGTGAGTCTAGAAGACACTAGAGGCTGTAACCTTTCAGAAGTCTTTCAGAATGATATCTTGATGTAAACATTAGTTAAAACGAAAAGATGCAATCAGTGTTTAAACTAAGAGTAGAGGTCACATTTTTACTCTACTTTTTTATTTGCCTTTAATCAGCAGTTGTGATTTTTGACCACATAAAGTCTGAGTTGAAATTTTACAGAACTGGCCATCCCAGTTTTTGTATGATATGTAACTAAGCAACCGCCTCAACCCATTCCACACTGTTTAATCACAATATGGGTATGTGCAAATTTCTCACAAGAACATTTGTCATTTTGGAATTATGTATATCAAAGTAAACTTTTAACGGTTGTCACATTGCATCATTTGCCAGGTTCAGAAATCAATTACTATCATTTAGTAAGTTTCCTTGGAGAAGTCCCTGCTCCATGGAATAGAGAATTGTGATTAAAACAAATAGGTGAGAAATTAAAAGGGAAAAAAACAGGTTATTGTGTTGTGCCTGTATGGGATATGGGACCACTTCTTTTCACTTCTTTTATAATCTATGTCATTGGGCACTGAAAACATTCTGTTTTTATTTTCAATTTAATTTGTCACCTGCTTGTTTAGTGTGTTACATGTAGCTAGATACATATAGGGAGTTCAATACATCATAAATCACCTGTAAGAGAAGATGTAACATTCACTAGAGGTTAGATGGATGCTAGAGTATACTGAAGATATTAAATTGCATTACATTTTATATTATCAATGATATTACTGTTGAACCTTGTACATTTGTTATTATATTCATAGTTAAGCAACAGCTTTGCGTCAGCCTTACACACCTGAATCTATGTGACGTCACTTGGATTTTGCTTTTGAACAAGAACATTATTACACCAACTAATTACACATACCTCGGGGTTATACACTGATATCTAATTTCCGATCATTAATCATGTTTACAGAGCAGAAGTTAGAGTTAGTTTTAGAAACAATTTTTAAGCTTGGCCTCAAGCTGAGTTTCACATATCAGTGCGCAGGAATGACATTTGAATCATGACCTTTTCTAATCTTCCTCACTCACATTTGCATGACATTTAGATTCCTGATACAATTCAGTCTTGTGCTCAAACAGGCCATCGAACCAAAAATCTTTTTAAACTGTATTGAATGTACAGAAGCCAATCAATCAATGCGTAACTTATTAAGTAGCTTCCTTACTAACTAAATAGGTTTATGAAGTATTTTTATCCTATGAGTAGGTGGTCATGAGTGATGATGCTTGTTATCTGCAGGTGCCATTATTATTGTGTACACATTTGGTCCATCATGCATGACATGCTGTGGTTGTGAGAAACAGTTGGATTGAATGCTGCTTTGCCCTTCATCTGAGTTGGGATAGTTTTAAACAGGGTGTTAATAGAAGCTCTGTTTAGAAACATGACCATAACAGGTCACGTTAATTGCATTATACCAAACACTAAAGCCCTTATTGAGGGCTAATGATGAATTTCTACAGCATACAAACCTGGTTTTGTTATTGCATATTTTTGCATGCATTACTCATAGCTTGTTGTTTGTTTTCTTTCAAAAAAATCCTAAATTTGCTGTCTTGCGTATCCATGGTGCGTCGTCTAGTTTCTGTTTGTTGTCTGACTTATGACTAGATTTTGTTTATGGTTCTCTGAGGTGTTTGAGGATACAGGTCTATGGTAAGGTGCTTAGTCTGCCGGTCTATAGCTGTGACTCAGAGAATCCAGAGACCGTCTGTTCAACACAAGGGCAGCTTTGAGACGTTTAGACATGAACCCTCTGGGGTCTGCTTCAACAGGAACTCTTTCACTCTCCTGTATGCTCGCTCGCTCCTTCAATCACTCACATTTAACAAAATATTTTATGGGGTTCCCTCCTGCATAATTTTACTGTACTGTAATAGCTAATTTTGTAGAAAGCAAAAAAGCTCAAGGAGGGATTGCCTTTGTTTTGGAGGGTTTCTCTGGATGACAAAATAATCTGGAACAGTGTGCCTCTGAAATCCCCCTGAATGGAAGACAGCTGTCTTTGGCCAGCACTTTCTTTTTGGCTTCAACTGATGTTGCTGTTCTCAGTGAGCCAGCGACTACGCCAAAGCTGGGCTTCCTTTCCCTAAAAACCTCCATGCTGCATTATATTAGAGGAAAAAACGAGCTCCCGTAGAACAAACTGCAAACAAACAAAAACACTAAGAAACCTGCGATCGTCACCTGTCGTGAAATGGAGCAAGCTGATCATAAAACTAATCTCGAGAAGTTGATTTAACCTGGCAACATCTCTGGAATCCCCCCCATCTACTGCTGACTCATTTGAGCCATATGCGTCTCATTTTCAACCATAGAAGGGGTTTCCCAGAATTGATGAAAAAAATATGTAAAAATGATTACTGTTTATGAATAATCCTATTGGAATGTCGTATTTGGTCATTTCGTGGGCTTTTAAAAAATCATCTTAAGATCTATGCTTATAGAATATTGGCATATAGAATTACGAATTATAATCGTTTATTCATAATGCATTATTGCGTGTACAGACATTTGTAGGGAATTTCAAAAGATGTTATCAGTTAGATGTGCACCTTTAATGTGAAATCCTGTTTAATTCGACGCTTTCGATGCGTCTTTGAGCATAAATCAGTCTCCTTCGCATTTCTCACTGAGGAATTCCATTGAAATTCACAGCCTAAACATGCTGTCTAGCTTCAGGTGAACCAGGCATGTTAGAGGAAGTGGTTGAGTTTAGAGATATGATCTCTCACTGCCATTTTTATTGTATTAGGCCTAGGAGACAGGCGACGCTGTAAGCTGTGGTACTGACAGACAAATGAGAAAAACATTACTCGCATTCACCTATCATAACAAAGATTAGGAGTTGGCACAATTTTACAAGGAACATTAACAATACATATTAGTTTGTCTTTTTTATATAAAGGTTAAAACACCAAATAGACATGAACAATCCTGTTAGCCTGTATTTACCCATACTACTGAAACTACAGTACATATATATCGCCTAAAACGTTTATTTGTTGTACAGGATACTGACTAAGTGCTCAGTACTTCTGACTGTTCTGATCTGAGCTTCCTAGAGTCTCCTCTAGGAAGCCGTATCCACAGTGCGTCAGAGCTCACTGAATGGTTAATGGGTATAAAAAATGGTGTAAATCATATGTAATGTCATCACAGTCACTAGATCTTGACCAATGGGAGATTTTGGGAACATCATAAAAATTCAAGGTTCATCCTGCCCATACTTTGTCAGTACAATACTGTGTTGGATTGATCTTCCTAAATCAATTAAGCCTCAATTAATCCCTTGTTTCCTTTCTCTTTTTCTATCTCTTTATTCCATTTATAGATGGACAGCAAATTTGGGAGTTGGAAGCCACAGTTGACAAAGACAAAAGCCAGACAGTAAGTACCGTGAAGGCAAACGTGAAGTATATGTTAATTTTTTAACAACATGACATGTAAAACCTCATAACTGACTGATGCCTCTCCCTTAGTTAATATTTTGCTTGATATTTGATTATTGATTTGATGTAGACTTGATGTGATCATTGTGGAAATTTTGAGCAGCTACAAATATAAAAAGCTGTGAATGTGTGAAGGTGTAAAGGTGAAGGTATAAAGGTGAGTCTAGAATGATGAAAAATAAATGGCACAACGTTCTTTACACAATTGTCTTTGAGACAACAGGCTATAGACTATTACACTTCATTTCACTTTGAATTTCTGTCACTACCAGTATTTTCCTACAATATTTTACATTCAATCTTCTGCCACGGAGACGCTCAAGGCGCAATCATGCCAAGATCAAAGAAGACTGTCTACAATCAAGTGAAGGCTGTCTACATGAATCACTAATCCAAAAAACCCTCCTATCTCTTTCTCAGAGCATGCTGTTTATTGAAGTGCCTCCTTATAGAGACCCAACCATCTGCCATCCTGTTAAGGTGAACTTCTATGTGATCAATGGGAAGCGGAAACGCAGTCAGCCTCAGCACTTCACGTATACACCTCTGCCAGGTACTCTGCTCAAGTCAAGTACTTTTAATTCCTAACCACTGCACCAAATCTGAAGGCTTGTTGTAAAAAATTGCTTTTGGATTATATTCCACAGTTTCTTCCATAAAAACAGAACCATTGGATGAATATGAATCTGGACAAATTGGATATATGATGGGAGTTTCCCCACACTCCTATTACCATCACAACCCCCGTTCAGTCCTGACCTCGGATAATGGTTTACTCCCCAACATGGCGTCCTGTCACCAGAATCATTCAGGAATCTCCCCTTCAGACCCCTGCTTTCAGCAGCACATAGTTTATCCCCGTGCTGAGAAGAACCTAGGGCACAGCTTATACATCCAAACTGGAGTCATGGTGCCAGAAGCCCATCGCTCTGTCCTGGTCCATACTGGTTCCCCAGCCAAGTCCTCTCACTTGATTGGTCAGCATCCTGTCATCCAGTTTTCCCCCACCAACCATCACTTGTTAAGAGGGGGCGACAATATAACTCCACCAGCCCAGGAACTTCAGAACCTCTACTGTGAGGGCTACAGCCCACAAGGAACTCAGACAGCAGTGGCTTCACGTTCTCCTGCTGCACCACAAGCCCCCCCAAGTGAGCATTACTCCACTGTCATTCAGCAACAGCCCTACACAAACAGGCTTCCAAAGGACAGGTCCCCTCCTGGGCAAGTCCATCCACAAAGATGCTCCTCTGCTGAGGAACAGAGAGCGTCTCTTCCTGGACGAGTCACTGTCAAGCAGGAGAACCTGGACCAGGCCTACCTGGATGATGGTGAGTCTATTTGACATGTATTTAGTGTTGAGAATTTAGGCAAACCTTATTTGTAAATTTTCACTACTTCAGTGGATCATGCCATATAAATAGTCTTATACTAATAGGATTGTCATATTCCAGCTTTTCAGCAAGCTCCAGTTCAACAGCCAGAAGTAACAGAAGGATAGTCTTCTTTGGTGTTATTTGGTTCAGAATTTGTATAAACCCATTTAGGAAAAGAAACGCTAATCCAGCTCCAACTGTAAACAGTTAGAACCAAACTGACTGCTCGTTGGTTACAAAATTCAGACTCATACCAATAACATTTCAAATTTTATTTCAGATTATTTCTTTCTTTATTTTAGGTTTTTAACTTGTTCAAGCTGATAGGTGTTTTGTGATTTAGAATAATGTGCATGCAATAGGCCCTGAAAGTATTCTAGTCACAGATTAGCCCTAATTAATATTACTACATTTAATGTACATATATATTGTACATATATATTATATATAATGTACATATCATTTGCTATACATGACTTTTCTTCTTTTCACTTATGTGAAAGCTCAGTTGATTAGTAACTATTTTAGGGGCCCCCAAACTAGTGCTTTAAACTAAGTAGTAGTGGTGGCTTTTTCAACCTTGGGTACATAAATAAATAAACAAACAAACAAACTAACAAACAAAAAATAAAAAAATAAAATAACAGCTGAGGATTTCTTGGATATGTTGACGCTGTTACAAAGTGCAAAACAAGTTCTATGGCAACCATTGTCGAGCAGTGGAATTGGCTGCCTGGCAGAGCTGAGGAAAGCCTCTTTGTTTGTTATACTTGGCCAGGGTTTCCCCTTGGCCTTACACCCCTCAGTTCTGCAGGGGGAACCCACGAGAAGATTTTTTCCACTGAATGTGCTCCATCCGATGTGGCATGCAGAATTCCTATTTGCAGCTGCTGCGCTCCTCCAGAAAGCCAGCAAACTCAGTAAGATAGTGATTGTTTCGAACTCTGCAGGAAAAGGCACAGATGGAAAATATGAAGTCGAGGAGGAAAAAGAGGACTACAGAGAGAATTTCTTCTGGATGGCCAAATAGTATTTCCCTTAGTGAACAGCAACAGAGTTCTTGTTGCCACATTCATGACCAGTTACTATGAGAGGAACACACCAAACTTTAGCTGTTTTTATTGTGAAATGCTGGCAGTGACACCGTGCTATTATTCACCATGCTTTCATGTCCAAAAGAGTGCTGTTTGAATTATAATTTTCTTCTGGATATGTCATGAGCCACTGTTTGGGGAGATTCCCTCGTCACTTAGACACAGTGCATTTGTGTATAAAATGTAATATAAAACGGTCATCTGTAGATGCTGAGTATTTTTAAAATAGGCTTTGATCATTACAAGCCCCTTCATACAGAGTAGCAGTTACTGTACTATATTGGGAAGGTCTGTCTCAAGTGACAGGAAGGATGAGAATTGAAAAAAGTCCCCTGACTGCTGTTGCAGAGGTGTCAAGGTATTGGTTCCACCTACAAACATTTATGTGTTTGATGTCCTCCAAAGCCTTCACACAAACTTACTTTTCATATGAGTCATCCAGGCTTTTTCTTTTTTTCATTTTGTTAGCGGCTTTGTTAAGGGGCATAAAGGGCTTCTGCTTCTGCATAAGGACTTGTGTCTGATATGAAACTTTCTGCAGAAAGTGTGTGGATTCATATTTCACTTTGAGCAATGAACATGAGCATCTCTCATGAGATTTACTGAGATATCCAGCCTACATCACAAACCATTTTATGTAAAATTGTCTTTCTTATAGTTAGCTTTTGAAATAGAGTTTCATATTATTAACAAAAATCAAATGGAATCGACATATTATGCACTTTGGATGGTCATTTTGGATTTACAGAACGTACACGTTTCTTGGATGTCTGTGTATATTGGTGAGTGGAATAAATAGGCCCCCCCCCAAGTCTTTAAGGCTTTCTAGACAGAAATCTAACCCTGAAGCAAAAGAAAGGTGAAATTATTCCAGATTGAGAATGGAGTCATTTAGATAGCGCACGTAAGGGGTGCACATTAGTTGCGGGTCATTAGCATCCTTCACAAACTGGGTTTAGTTTCCTACATAACTAAAATTTAATGTAGAGCAAACTCTTGGTTAGAAAACATACGTTTTTGAAAGTTGTTTGGATCTGAGGAAGTAGTACAATGGTGTGGTTATTACAAACAGACACCAAGTCACCGAGTCTCAATTAGAAAGCGTTTAGGGAGTATTCTGGAAACACAAATTAACATGCTTCCAAAATGTATGATTTCTTTATTTACATACATAAGAGTTATTGCATCATCTCAATTTTAAGTTCTATAGACCAGAGTTCTCTGATTTTGGATATCTTTATTATCTCAGAAATGAATTTATTATGAGGTGAACAAATAACACACTCTCATCTTAGGAATTAAAACACAGAAGTCAGCACAGATATGCAGAACTACTTATCGTACAGTGTGTGGGCAGTCAGGGAATATCGGTCAGCCAAAAAAATGAGGAAAATTTGCCTTCAACATATTTTGACATATCAACATGTCAACAAACCATATTTGATATGGTTTTTATTCTGTGGCTCAAGGAGAGTGAGTAAGGAGCCAGTTTAACCAATGCAGTGGTGAAAGCAGGCAGTCTGCCTAAAATGCCTGAAACTTGCTAACTAAATAAGATTTCCTCAGACACTGAAAGTCACATTTTGATCAGGTTGCTGGCTAGCTGTAGTGAAATGGACATAAACAAATACACAATAAACCTTTAGAATATTTTAATTTCACTATCTGAAGTGTTTTCCCAGGGTGCCTCACACATTTAAGTTTTTGATCTATTGGACTTACGTTAAAGACTTATGCATAAAAATCATACTCTTAAAACATTTTAATCATACTAATTAAAATGATCATACTAAATAATCATAGTAATTAAACTTATTCTTCTTACATGGATACCACTAATAAATGTAAAGGTTTAATAAATCTGCTTCTCTGTAGTGTGAAGGCCAAAACTCTCTTAAAGTTCCCTTTTATTGTGTGACATCATTATTGAAGAGGATATGGTCAAGGTGGCAACAATTGAAAATATAGTTTCTGTTTTTCGGTCTCTAGGACAGGTTTTTTTTTGAGAAACAATGTCTACTGACCAGACTTGTGGTTTAGTTTCTTCCTGTTTATCACTGTCATTTCCCTGTGGCTTGTTTTTCTGTTTACACAGAAGGTTCAGGTTCCCCACCTTACACTCACATGCAACTTCTCCCTTTACTACACTTTTTCAAACAGGTCATGCCTCACTGGATTTTGCTTTCAGACAATCCCCTTCAATGGTGCGTGCAGAAGTTTTTTTTCCCCCTTCCTTTTACCATATACACAGTGCACAGAGTCTGTACACATGATCTGACTTGCACTCCACCCTTGCTTTATTCTTCATAATACATATAGAATACTTCTCTAACCTTCTATAATCTTTCATTTTCATTAAAGGTGAGGGTTTAGGTTTAGGGTTAGAGTTAAGGTCAGTGCCTGACTTATACTAATACTTACACTAATACTCTTGTGGTTGAAGAGCAAATCCCCTAAAGCTAGAGGAAAGCCATCTGAGAAGAATAGAGGTTATTGTTACATCAAAAGTGAAACTAAATCTGGAATGAGATGCAGTATGAACGTGTTGGTCATGTGTCCACAAACTTTATGCCATATACAGAATTTGGCAAACAGCCTTATACACAGCAACTTACATTTATCTCAGTCATACAGCTGAGCAGCTGAGGGTAAAGGCCTTGCTCAAGGATTCAGCAGTGGCAGCACAGAGAGTTGATCTCACAACCTTCCAACCAGTAATCCAATGCCTTAACCTCTGAGCTACCACTACCTTCTCTAGAAGCTATGCCACTGGATATGTTTTACATCAATATAAATATGAAAAACGTGTACAAATCTGAGCGTATAAATTAACCCAATAGGTCAATAAACTAGAATCGGGATTTGTTTTTAAAGATAGAAGCTTCTAAAGTGTTGATGAAGCAATATGTATGTGGCTTTTGAAAGTTAGAAATAGTTTAAACCTACACTCTCAGAAAAAAGTATATTAAACTATACCATTTCATGTCCCAAGGACAAGTATAAAACTTGTTTATCTTTAGTATCTTTGACATAGAAATGTGTATCTTCGAAGCTTTAATCCGAAAAAACTAATTATGTATTATGTAAGTAAATATTTGTAAAGATGCCATCCATGTGCCCAGTTGAAGCTTACATATTAAATGTACAAAAGATTAGGGTACTACCCCAGCGACAACTTCAATTTAGGCCCCTTTTTCTGAGAATACACATGTTTAGACTACCCCTTACCCCAGAGTGTATACTGTAACAGCACAATTTACTGCAGTTTTTTGTTCCTTGTCTAATGAATATGACCATCTGCCTTACAGCCCACAGTATGTGACCTTATGCAGCTCTGTGATAAAAAGGGAAAACGGTTAAATATTAAGATCAGCCGGTAGACTCTCACCACAAGGCACTCAGTTTGTCAAAAGGAGCTTTCACATTCACTCATCTCTTCTTGATTGGCTGACAGCTGTTGAGTAGTGAGGTACACATTTGATTTGCGAGCATCATAAATACTGAGCGGATAAACGTTAGTCATAATGTAAAAGTCAAAATGCATGTAGCTTATCCATTAACAGTCTCCAGCCCTGCCTTCTGTTCTAAATACTGCTCCACTTGTTTGCCTTCTATAAAATATTCAAATTCACCATCAATAATTAAACCAGCACATCAGTCTGTCTTGCATAAATTCCACATACGTGTTACACAATGTCAATGACAACACAGCAGTTTATTTTCTAACACCGTGAAAAGGGAAGTGATGCCTGAAGCCTATCATTGGTGTGGGCTGTGACCGTCACTGATAATAGCACAGGCTTCGGCATTGTGCTGCAGTTCCAGCTGCTTGTAACATAAGCAGTGGCATCAGACATGGTGTGAAGAGTGGCAGAATACACTGAGACTCAAATTTGGGTTTTATCTTTCAGTAATAAAGACAAATAACCAGGCGAGTTATTTCTTCATGTGATACTTTCATAACACACTGTCAACTGATGTCAGTTTTACATAGAAGCTTATCTGCTGTTTTTTTTTCACACTTCAATTTTTAGGTGCGTTGTTTATATTCATATACTGAGGCATTGGTTGTAGGGTTAATCGGATATGGTGCACTATACGCTTAGTCAAAGTGGAAGACTCATAAACGCTAATTGTTGTTTCTCAAATATTTTAGTTTTGGTTAAATTTTGCTTAATTTGCAATTTTAACTCTAGTCATTAGCTTTTTTTGTGCTGAATTTGGTAATTCAGTCTCTTCTGCATGATGCCAGGTATCAAAATGCTAAATTATTACTCTTCCATGTTTAAAACCAAGTGTATTCAGGATGATCACTATCATAGTTAATTACAGAAGCAGTCCTTAGGTACAACTATACAGTATCCAGGAGAGATTGTTCATTGAAACAAGGGTGAGGCTTGGGTACAAACTTTTTTTAGGAGGTCATTCAAGATGGGTGTGCATGTAGGAGCAACCACAGCAGCAGAACAGGATTTATAAGTGTACATAACAGAAGTAGAGAGTCAGATAAGTCCAGAGGCTGAGAGGAACCACAGCAATAGAAGTGTGTCAAATATGTAGAGCCTGACAATTGTGACAGAAATGGGATTATTAGGTGTGCTCTTAATTTGCTGTGGGTTTAAATAGGGTTTACATTGACAGTGGCATTCTTCAGAAGCATGTGAGGTGTATGAAGCATGTCCAGAGGGTCTGTGATTTTTTTTTTTTTCATTGTGTTTTGGTGGAAAATGTATTATGACACCTATAAATAATGTTAGGTGGATTCTAAGGAAAGTTTTAATAAAAATAGGTTCTGTGGCTGGACATTTAAGGGAAAAAAATTGGGAGAACGTAAACAATGTGGTGACAATTAAATAGATTATTATTTCTATTAGAACTGGCCTTGCAGTCCACTGGACATTATTTATAGATGTCATAACACAGACCCTCTGGATGTCACTGATTCCACATACTTTTGCTGTATATATTCCCTATTTGTAAGCTTTAACAATGATTTTTTTTAACCACAGCAGGATAAGAGCATTCCTAATCCCATTCACTTTCTGCCATGAAAATGTCCTTCTTACCCAGCAATTTTCCAATCCAATTTCATGTTTATAATTCAGAGTGAAAATTCAGCCAGAGACTTAATTCCCAAATTTCACGCTTGTGGCAGATGTGTTGGATCATAATAGTCAGTTGAAGAGTATTTCTTCGCTGTTGAGTCCCCCTTCTCGTGTGTCAGGATTATGCAAAGCACCTCATACACCTTGCTGCTATTCTTAGCATGCAGAAGCTGTAAAAGTTTCCATGTATGCCCTCCCTTTTAGTGAGGTTAATGGAACAAGTGGAAATGGAGTTGCGCTGAGTAAACTAAAAGTAAAATAGTGTGCTCTCTCTTGTGGCCAGTTCTTGTCAGTGCAGTTAAATAAACGTATCTCTTACTAGAAACGAAAATTCTCGTTTTTAGACAGAAGCAAGGAGATGTGGGCAAATATTTGTATTAAATAAATAAATTATTAAGTATGCTACATTTTTAATGGGAGAGGGTTTGTTATTGAGCCCTGATAATAACTAGCATGGGTCTCTTGAGCATTGACTTAATGCATTTGTTCTCAAAGTAATGCAGTTACTCTTCATATTCATAATGACCCTCTCTCGTCTTTTTCTCTTCCTCAGTTAATGAGATCATAAGGAAGGATCTGACAGGAGTGCATGGCCGAGAACAGACGTAAATAAAAGGATGCCGCAGGAAGTGTGTAGGACCCCTTCTTCTCCCTGGATCAGTTTGCAGGCACTGTCACCAGTGCTCACTTGGATTATTTCTATTTTCGAAATATTTTTGACCTCAGAACATTTTGACGCCAAGTAGATTATGCATCGTAGCCCAGGCAAATAAATACCTTTAAAACCAGCTTTTTTTTTTTTTTAGCAACAGTGTGTTCATTTATAAAGGCCTTGTAGTTTTAAAATCTAGTAGTTACTGCTCATGAAATACAGCCAGGGTTAACCTTGTTTGTCAGCTGTCGGTATCTTATGCTCCCATAGCCTTAAAAATTATTTGGATAAAATGAGTTTAATCCATTTTCATTCTTGTTATTTCATATTTCATAGTTCACCTTGATAAACTCTCAGTTTAGTCCATCTGGAACAGTTGCTTCATTTTGAAAGACTGTGTGGCTACCAGTGTCAACCAGTACCAGTATCAAATCCTTAATAACTTTATCCTAAATAACGTCATTTTTAAAGAAATTAATTCTTTTTAATTAGGATTATTTGAGACAGCCAGACAGCCTCTGTTTACATTTGATATTTTAGATAATTAGTTAATGAAATAAATTAATCCCAGTCCTTACTTTTGATCAATGTTACCAGTTTTTCTATCAAATCTTCATTATGATAAAAGCTTCACTTTTTTTTTCAACTGCAACTAAATGCACTGTTCTCACAGAGAATCCTTTAATGTAAAGTGTGCACTTCTTTCCAGTGAATTATATTGACTTGTATATAGTTTCACTCAAAATTGGATTTTTATTGACCAGATGTAATTAGATATTTTTGCAACATCTGTACATTTTCTTCTAATGTGTCAGCGTCTATGGGGGCTGAGAGGATATTGTATATCTGCATACAACTCCAGAAGAAAAACACAGAGCTGAATTTATTTTTCTGTAGAAAACTATATTATGATGTTTTGTGCCTTTAGCTATGAAGCTGTAAGCAAAACCTTGGAAGCAGTTTACAGACGAGCAGAACAACAGTTTCATATCTTACAGAGCTTAGCGTGTCTTGCACTACAATCAGACTCTAACATCATCTGGGGTTCTCAACTTCATCTTGTGCTTTGTATTACTACCTATTGTCTTACAGATATTGAAATGTCTATGACTTTTTACTATTTTTATACTGATATTTCCAACAGTTTTATAAAATCCATGGCTTGACATGAAGTCTCCTTGTTATAAATGTGTTTTTTTTTGTTTCTTTTTACTAACTTCTATGCTTATTGTGTTTTATCTCAGAGTTGGTTTTGCTATAAATAATATGCTGAGCATATGATATGATTTATATAAGGTTTAAATTGATTTTAATCATCTAAATTCAAATCTTATATATTGGTGTAATCGTGGTACATCACATTTTGTAACCAAAAACTTTAATTTTTTTTATATAAAATATGAGATGTGAAATTTGATGTACTTCTGATAAGAGTAAGGTTTTGTGCATCCATACATTTATTTTATTTTCTTTTTTTTTCAGAATTATTTCTTTATTGTAAAATTATATATACAGACGGGTGACAAGTTAAGGATCAGTATTTTACCCACTGATTACCTTTATCCACATTTTTATCCGGATGGGAATGGTATCTTCCAGGATGACTTCGCCTCCTTTTACAGGGCACGAATGCTGCCTGAATGGGTTGATGAGTATGGCAATATAACTCAAATGATCTCCAGTGGGAGATTTTGGACTGACATGTTAGACAGCACGCTCCTCCACCACCATAATCCAAACACCAATTAAAAAAACTTGACATTCATTCCTCTAAATACCAAATTTCCAATACTTATGCCAAAGATATTCTGGTGGCTTGTGATGGCCTACCAACTTACTAAGACACTTTATTTTGTTTTTTCATTGACCTTTTTCACCCGTCTGTATGTATAAAGTCATACTGAAGCCATTATCTAAGCATGGTGCTCTTAACATCATAGCAAACCCGAATGTTGACTCATTTTTGACTGTAAATACGCTTGCCTAAATATGTATAAAATATTTCTTTTACTTCTACTCTGTTACATTTTATGATAAGTCAATTGGAAGTGGAGAAAAACCTTTATCTTTAGATACAAATCATTTTTATAAACCAAATCGATTGGTTTCTTGCCATTTACCATCATGTAACCATGGTTGTAGTAATAATATATGAACTGCAAAATAGGTTAGCTATTTTATTAGATTAATATAAGACAATGCAAATATTTGCCAAAGAGAAGCTGTTATATCTTTTATTAGCTTCATGTAAAGGCTTTATACCTGCCAGTTTTACTTACTGCAGTCATGAGGTGAATGTTTAATAGTTGATGTCTGTCAAGAACATAAGCAATAAATCTTATTAAGGAACTGTTTATATTTGTAATTGCCTTTAATCGTGTAGCAAGCATGTATTGTTACGCCAGATTAAATGATCATTTCTTTATGGGGTGCACAGAGGCTTAGTGATGATCATGTTTGCCTCACACCCCTGGGGTTGGGGGGGGGGGTATCCAGTTCCATGTTAGTGAATAGAGAAGCATTTAAAACTTACATTTTTAAGTTACATCTTCACACATTATTTAACTGGAATTCTATTGTTTACAAGATCAGTTGATTTTATATCCTCTCCAAAATTTTTCCTTATGATAAAAGTGTTAATTCATTGATTTATTTCTTCAAAAGGTATGTTGTGTTTACTGATGTTTACTAGTTTATTTTTAGATGGAATATTAAATTAGCTACTCATATTTTGCTTTGAATTACAAATGGTAGCACAGTCAGCTATTTTGGTATTATATGAGTTTGATTCCTGCCTCTGTGTGTGTGTCTGGAGCTTGCATGTTGTCCCTGTGTTTTAGGGTTTCATTTTCCTGCCCCAGTTCCATGACACACGTTGTAGGTGATTAGCATCTCTGTATTATCTCAGTAGTGTGTGTTTGTGTGTGAGATCATGACATCATGTACCCTATGATGGGTTGACACCCTGTCCAAATTATTCCCTGACTTGTGCCCTGCGTTCCCTGCAACCCTTTGGAGGATATGTGACACAGAAAATAGATGGATATCTTCATCTAGGGAAGTCGATAGCTTCCCTAATCTATGGTGGGCATTTGAGAGAGAGAGAGAGAGAGAGCGAGAGAGAGAGAGAGAAGCCTGAATGAACCCACTGTTCAGGATTTCTCCAAGGATGACATCACTTCCCTAGCACAGATGTCCTAATGCTGTTCTTAGAATTACTATGGATATAAAGAGGAATGTAAATGTAACCAGACAAATTGCATTACAGTCATTAAACAAAATCAGGATAATACAGGAAGAGTTAGAAGTGCCTAGGGCAAGGGGGTCCAATCTTATCCAGAAAGGGCCAGTCTGGTGCAGATTTTCATTCCAACTGAGCAGAAGACACACTTTAGTCTACTAAAACCAAGATAAACTGAATAAATATGTGGAATCAGGTGTGACTCCTGCTTGGTTGGAATGAAAACCTGCATGCACACTCCCCCCCACACACACACACACACACACACACAAAAACACGACACACACACACACAAACACACACACACACACACACACACACACACACAAACACACGCACGCACACACACACACACACGCACGCACACACACAAACCTGTCCGTTGTGGATAAGTTTGGACACTGCTGGCCTAGGGCCAGGAAAACCATTCACTTTACATTCTAAATGCCTTTATTATGTAAAAAAAAATCCATTTCTCCTCACCATCTAGTGAAATAAAAAAAAACACCCTTTTTAAAAATATATAGTTTGTGCTCATTTTCGTAACGAAAAATAAATAAATGAAAATCTTGATTGTGAAACGAAATGTAAACAGCAGCATGCAAGTACAGGTTTGGGCTTAATTAAAATAAGTCAACGCAAACAAACCAGCAGGATCAGATAACAATCAAAAACCATAGACGGACAATGGGTCAGGTGATCAGCAAACAGGCAAAGACATGGGAAACAGCTATCTAAAACATGAAGCCAGATATTAAGTTAGTCAAATTTAAAGACTATATAGCAAGCAAAACAGCAGCATGTTGTTTTGAGAGTCTGGACTATAAATGTGTTGACTATACATCTGTGTATAAGCTGACATTATGGTATTGTGCAGGTCGTGTGACTGAATATCAAATCAAAGGAAGATAGGCTAAGGATCATGGGTAGTGGATATGCACAGATAGATAGGCACAGATGCTGTTATGGGGCAGGGGAACGCTGCATCGGAGGGCTTGTCAATTATTATAATATATTTTTGCGTCAGCCAGTTAAGTAACTCTTTATGTCTACTGCATTAGAACAAGCTCTCTGTATGTGTATCATATATAATATGAAGCATTACATGGAAACAAGAGTATATAAAGTGTTGAACTCTTCCAATTAACCGCTATAAGTCCCACTTTCTGCAATATAATTTATTACCTATTGAATCCAAACTGGATTCTTCAGGATAGTGATATTTCAAGTTCATTTCAAGATGTAACATTGGGCTGCTCTCACTGGATGGATGTCGTAACAGGGATTCAAGGCCAAAATCTCTCTGTGGCCCTCTAGTGGCTGTCTGCGATTTTAAATCCCAGCCACTCCCATATTAGTGAATGAGGAAGAAGCTAAACATATTCAACATTTTTACTTTTACTTAATGCAGGTATCAGAGCGAGATGAAAATCATAATTTCCTTAAAACATATGTTGTGTTGACTGCGATATTTACTGCCTATGCCAAAGTGGTATGAAAAATGGTAGCTCAGTCAGTCTGTAAAATCTTACAACAGTAAATTCAATTACTACTACAATTTAGGATTTTATTAGGATTTTAGATTTTTGTGTGCCCCTCCCCGATGAAAGATGGAAAAGATGAAAGATGGCACTAGGATGCAATATGGGAAGAAAGTAAGTGTGATGCACTGGGCAATGTTCCGTTGGGAAACCTTGGGTTCTGGCATTCATGTGAACATACCACCTACCTAAACCTTGTTGCAGACCAAGTACACCCCTTTTATGACAACGGTATTCAGTAATAGCAGTGGCCTCTTTTAGCAGGATGATGCTCCCTACCACATTACAAAATTGTTCAGGAATGGTTTGAGGAACATGACACAGAGTTCAAAGTGTTTACTTGGCTTCCAAACTCCTCAGATCTCACTCCAATCGATCATCTGTGGGATATGCTGGACAAAAAACTCTAATCCATGGAGGCCGCACCTCACAACTTACAGGACTGAAATGACCTGATGCTAATGTCTTAGTGCCAGATACACAATATATGTCTTGTGAAGTCTATGCCTTGAAGGGCTGCTATGGTAGCATTAGGGTTATTTACACAATATTAGACAGGTGGTGTTACTGCTGATCCTGTGTATGCTGATTCCCTCGTAAAGTGCAAAGTGCATGTAGTGATAAGACTCTAATAAAGTCAAGTACACAGACAGTGGGTGGCACAAAATGAACGTCATCTAAGGCATTTGTTTAAGGGCCATGTGCACACAGACTTGCCCATAAAAAAATTTGTTTATTTATCTTAATTTATGGGTTTGTGTTGGTTGGCCTTATGTATTTTTTATATTCTTTAATTAATGCCATTTATAATTATCTGAATAGCATGAGGATGTGTTTTTGATAGAGACTACAAAGCATTTCTATACATCAATCTGGATAAAGGCATATGCTATAATAAAAATTCAATTTAATAGTCCTCAGCAGCATTTTCCGTACATAAAAGTGCAATAATCTATGCAAATTACAGAATTTGTACTCGTCAAGTCAAAGCTTACTTTAGTTAGTCTTTTTATTCATAGATTTACACACACACTCAGAAGCATGAGCAGAATACCAATGTTTTTATGAATTTATAGAATTTTCTTTAAAACCAAATTGATTTATAAATAAATCTGTTCGAATCCTACTTTTAAAAAAAGCCTAATGAGAGTAAATGACACCACGATGTACAGTCATCTGGTGGTCAACATGGGGTCATCATTTAATCAATATAATGCAATAAATCTACATCTGTTATATACAGCCACTCACTGATATGGACAAACAGCTTAGCAATACCATGAACTGGTTAATTCAGCTCCGAATTGCTTTCAGGTCCTAGGTATAAAGTTTCCAATGTGTCTAGCGGTTGTTGTGGGATTGCTGATGTTATAAATGATTCTTATAATCGAACTGACGGTTGAAAAATAAAATGAAGCAAGAGTATAAGTCAGGTATTCAGTTAAAGAAAATATAATTAAAATAGTCTTTAGACATTTATATCCTACTTAGATTTTACTAGTCAAATGCTATACAGTGAACGAAATGTATTACTCCAATTAAGTAATATATGAAGTAATATTTGAGCCAAAGACAGTTAGATATAAGCAAAGTCTTTTTATTTAGATTTTCATTTTCACAAAGACATAATTGGGGTCACAGGACACAACAGTTGAGAACATTTGTTCAGAATCAGATAACCAGTTACTATAAAACCAGAATACTGACAACTAGAAGAGAACTGAACACAGGGAAAAATACAACTACTTTAGATTCAATCATACAAAAAAAGTGTGAAAGAAAATGGCCAAACACTGACTAGTGAAGATGTACTGTATTACCAGTAACAGGTGTGAACAGTGATGAGGTGGGAAAAGTGATGAGGTGGGAACAGTGATGATTTTACAACAGCTTTATTAATAAGTAAGATTGAAATAAAAATGCATAATAAGACTCATACAGTTAATTGCTATTGATAAGATTTAAATCTACTGCAGGAGAGCATGCACTACACACACAGACACACACACACACAATGCAGTATGTTAAGCTGGAAAAAATAGAAAAAAACAAATTAGCTCTCTAAGTGGCTTTATTACCGTATTTTATACAATATTAACACATGTTTATAAACTATATTTATGTGGCAGCAGGAAACATGTTCCACAAAAATTTGGTGGGGTTCACATTTATTCTGTGTGACTGGTTAGGAGTCTATATTTCATTTATGTCACAAAAATAAAGGAAATAAAAGCCCAAAATCAAAAGGAAACAAACAAACCAAAATACAGCACTGGAATTACTTCTATTTTAAACAATAAATGACTTCCATTTAAAATGAAGAAAATATAAAGTTGTCCTTGTTTCCTTTCAACAATTAATCAAAAATAACAATAATTTCAACAGTAATGTTTCGAATAACAATACTACTACTAATAATACGATAGTGGCACTCTAGGAAGAAAACACATCTTAGAAGTGCACTACAAGCTAAATTGCAATAACACTCACAAAATATACTTTCATTCATTCATTGTCTACTGCTTATCCGATCTACTCTCAGGTCACGGGGAGCCTGTGCCTATCTCAGGCGTCATTGGGCATCCAGGCAGGATACACCCTGGACAGAGTGCCAACCCATCACAGGGCGTACACACACACACACACACACACACACCTCATTCGCACTATGGACAATTTAGGGATGCCAATCAACCTACAATGCACATCTTTGGACCGGGGGAGGAAACCGGAGTACCCGGAAGAAACCCCCAAGGGGGTATATATATATATATATATATATATTGTTAATATAAGTATATTCTGTGGGGGGCATGGTGGCATATAATTCTATAATAATTATATTAGTGAACATTACTCACTTTTCCCAATTTCCCAATGTTCCTTACAGTGTACACTAATATAATCACTTTTTACGCTACCAGGCCTCGTCTGTACGCGTGGTGCATTAACTCTCCACACTTGCTCGTTAACGCAATCCACTGTCAACATCCAATTCCCTAGAGATATAAAGAGAGGTGAGGAAATGTTCCAGTAAACCGCAAACCTTTTAAAGGCGTTTAATAAAAAGTGCTCTACATAGGGATCTTTACCTGGATGGTGTTACATGCAACTTACTCTATGGCTTCTTAATTGTGCGATTGCGCAAGTGTACTTGCACGCGATGACGTCATCCACCTTCTATTAAGGAGGCTCTCTTATTTGTGTCTGCAGCTATGTACATCAGTAATACTGTGAATATTTAGACCCCTTAAATTTCACCTGGTTACATTTATAAACTATGAATTCACATATTAACAGGTGATCTGTCAGTTGTGGTTTGTCTTGTTCTGTCATACCCTGTTTTAACATATTATCAGATAAATATAATTGCAAAAAACAAAAAGTGTTTTTAAAATAAATAAATGTTGGATAGACTATGACTGCATTTAGGAATGATGATGATGATGATGATGATGATGATGATGATGATACACTGGGTATGTGATCGACAAAACTGGATGACTTTATTCTACATGAATGAAGTGAATCTCACTTCATGCTGTGACATGACTACAATCTGGTGTAAACAGCATGGATCCATGTGTCAATCTTGCTTGGTGTCTTGGCTATTGGCAATGCACTTGGGTGGTGAATGTTTTCTTGGCACACACCAGGCTTTTTTTCCAGTTCCACATCTTGAATGCATGCTACATGCATGTGATTAGAGTAAGTTAATATGAAGGTTAATATAATGCTGCTAAGACAACATGAACCATATGTCCTGAGCACTTTGGGACATCCAAAAATGAGTCCTCATCTCCATCTTACTCAGCATTACCTGATCCAACTTACTGCCATTGCTTCTCACTTAAAATCAAATCCATCCATCTGCCAGTAAGTGCCTTTTTAAAGTGTACATCACTATTACCCCTGACCCCTTCTACCACCTCACTAACTGGACAAATTGGAAAAGCATCTTCAACTGTCCAGTTTGGGTGAGCCTGTAGCTGCTGTAGCCACAGATCTGACAGGAGTGGACCATGACACTGTCTTCTGCTGTTGTAGCCCTAATCATAATCATGTCCATGCTCAGCACGTGTTTTTTCCACTCCATTCCTTAAAAGATATTGTGCTGCATGAAATTTCTTAACTACTTAAACCAAAAGACACTGAGCTCAAATTTTCAAAATATACTATATACAAAGTGGCCACAAATTGTGTTGACTGCATAAACTGTATTCAGACAAACAAAAGAGCAATTTAAATATTTCACTTGTTATTAGAAGAGCCAAAGTACTGAAGAAATAAATTGGGATAGAAGTTTAAAAGTTGACATAGAAGTAATATTGCATGCAGAATACAGAATATCTTAGGGAGTGAATTCCAAAGTTTTGAAGCGATGACAGCAAATGATCTACCACCCATGGTGAAGAAATGGAAATATAGACTGGAGTAGGGCTGTATCAGAGGACCTAAGAGTCTATGATGTGATGTAAGGATGGAGGAGCAAGGCTATGAAGGGCTTTAAAGGAGGATTTTGTGTTGAATCCTTGATACTGTACTGCATCCATCCATCCATCCACATTGCGTATCCTACTGGGTCATGGGGAACATGGAACCTATCACAGGAGACTCGGGGCACAATGCAGGGTACACCCATGACAGTATGGCAGTCTATCTCAGAGCTATGTCTACCGCTTCTCTGAACTATTCTCGGGTTACGGGGAGCCTGTGCCTATCTCAGGCGTCATTGGGCATCAAGGCAGGATACACCTTGGACGGAGTGCCAACCCATCACAGGGCGCACACACACACTCTTGCAATCACACACTACGGACAATTAGAGATGCCAATCAACCTACAATGCATGTCTTTGGACTGGGGGAGGAAACCGGAGTACCCGGAGGAAACCCCCGAGGCACAGGGAGAACATGCAAACTCCACACACACGGCGGAGGCGGGAATCGAACCCCCAACCCTGGAGGCGTGAAGCAAACATGCTAACCAATAAGCCACCGTGCCCCCCCCCAGAGCTATGTAGATTATAAAAAAATTAAGCAGATTTAGAGGAGTGGGTGAGGACCCTAGCTGCTGAGATATGAATATATTGTAGTCTGGTTATGGCCTCGGATGGTAACCCAAAAAAAGATGAGATTTGAGAAGTGCATTGACTAGAATTTCTGCATCTTTAAGACTAAGAATGTGATGGAGGCTAGTCATGGTGCAGAGGTGATAAAAGGCAGTTTTCATAATGGAGCTGATGTGTGTTTCAAATGTGACAGAGGGATCAAAAGTATTGCTATGTGACAGAGGGATCAAAAGGATAGATAGATAGATAGATAGATAGATAGATAGATAGATAGATAGATAGATAGATAGATAGATAGATAGATAGATAGATACATTAGATTTTATGAATTTGAATGCTCCAACTTTGGATGTATTATAATTTTATACAATTATATTTTTTATAATTAATTACTATATCCACTGTGGCTATACTATGAAATGATGGATTGGTTCAAGCTCCTAACATGATGGCAGATGGACAGCAGAGGGAGATGAAGTAACAACTCATGAAGTTTTTAATCTGTGCTTGAGCCCAAAAAAAAACAATTGAGCAACAAATGAATTTGTATGAAAATGTTAAGAAGTTCCTTTGTTTTTAAACAATATGTCAAATTTCACTTCACTAAATTTATGAATTTAGAAATCTATAAATGTACATACTTAAATATATACAGATTTTTAAAAATCTATTTAATTAAAAATGATTCCTTCTATATTAAATAAATAATAATAATATTTATGCTATTGAAATTTAATTTTTATTTATTTATTATTACCTTTTTGCTATTATTTATATATTTATTTCTGTTTTTTGTTCTTGTTCTTCTGAAACCTTACACTTTGGTTTAAAGTCATTTCCACCTGACAAGAAACAAAAATATCTCCTGTAATATTTTCCTTGTGTATTTTACCTTTTGAAGCATTTCTTATTTTATTCTTTTTATAGATTACCCAGTACTGAACTCCACCACACATGTTCTTTCCTCCCACCTACAGTTCATTTCCCTCCAGGTCTGAGTCCGATTATTTAACATAAAACCTATAACCACACACTGCAAGGGTGCACTTATGTGAGTTTAACAAGTCAAATGAATGTGAATTGAAATGTCCTTTCTTGAATTAGTTAGGTTAGCTTAAACTAAGGAAAGCACCAATATCTAAAATGCTTTTATACCATAATTTCTACCTGTTAAATAACCAGTATCTAAATTTGCTTGTTAGCTATAGTCATGGGGGCTAATATTTATACATCTGAATCCTGATAATGGCTACAAAATTTTGGATTTGTATACAAGGATATTCTTAAATAATATTTAGTTATTACATTTTTTTCTGCTAGTACTAAGGCCTGCATACATAAATATTGGCACTGATTTGCAAGCATATTTATAAACAAACAAATAAACAAAAAAAGGCTACAGATTAAAAAAATTCTTTAAAAATGCTAATCTAACACCCACCTAAATGCTGTTGCTGCTTTTCATTCATTCATTGTCTACCGCTTATCTGAACTATTCTCAGGTCACGGAGAGCCTGTGCCTATCTCAGGCGTCATTGGGCATCAAGGCAGGACACACCCTGGACGGAGTGCCAACCCATCACAGGGCAGGCACATGCACTACAGACAATTTAGAGATGCCAATCAACCTACCACACATGTTTTTGACTGGGGGAGGAAACCAGAGTACCCAGAGGAAACCCCCAAAGCACAGGGAGAACATGCAAACTCCACACACAAGGCAGAAGCGGGAATCAAACCCCCAACCCTGGAGGTGTGAGGCGAAGGTGCTAACCACTAAGCCATGGACTTTGCATGGTCACCCCGTGCTTGGTGGGTTCCCTCTGGGTGCTTCGGTTTCCACCCACAGTCCAAAGACATGCTTCTTGGCTGATTGGAGTCTCTAAAGTGAATGAGTGTGTGTGTGCCCTGCGATGATGATGGACTTACTGATTTGGTTAATTGAGTTACTTGTCCATTTAGACAATGTGTAATTAAGTATAAAGTTCCTGTGACCACTCTACCCCAAAAAAGATGTTAGAAATATAATTTTAGTTTCTTCCTGCATATAATTAATTTTCAGATCCTTTGACATATTGGATACAGGTGTGTATCTCATTAGTTGTCCATTATTTTCTCACATCACAGCAGGCACTACTGAAGAAAAACATTTGCTGAAAGCTTCTTAAAACACAAATGGTCAAAATTTTGTTGCCACTTCTTGCATACTGTTTTTCAGAAGGGATGATTAATATCAAATTAACATTAAATAATTGTGTGGTGATAACAGTGAAATATTATAGACCACCAAAGTAGTGTTAAATTATTAGAAGATGTTAAAATGTCTCATTATTATTTGATTAATAACAGATAACAAATGATCTATTTAAAAGATTCTGTGGCTGATGGAGGTCAGATGGCAGGACATAGTGTTTCTTCCTCAAAGGAAATTTTAATATACAGTGTAATTTTATGTTTTGCATTGTTCTATGGGGATCTTTTTTTTCTGTGTAATTACTGCAGCAGAAAATGTGCAGCTATCATCATTATAACAGGGGACATTTTCTCAGTGGGCAGTCTTTGAAAGAATCCCTGCATTAAATCTAAATTCTGCCAACTACAAAGTGAGCGAGGGCCGCCCTCTCGTTCTCTTAGGCATCGTGTTAGGTTTCACTGTCTACTCCTACACTGCGTTTGTGCTTAGACTACAGGATGTTGTGATGATCACTTGGCAATTTCTCTCTAGTATTTAGTCCAGCACAGTTTGAACTCAAGAAATCAACAAACTTAGCTGGCTGTTGATTATGTTCAGGTGGCGGGAGATGGCAAATGTTCATTTCTGACAAATAAACAAGTGGACAGAAATTGAACATAAGAGGAAATATTGAGTTTAATACAAATGGATGAGCCAGGCATTGCACAGAGAAGTTATGGTATGATTTGGTTAAATGAAAAATAGCTAGGTTGGTTTTATATGGCATTCAACAAACCATAACAAAATATAAGTTCAATTAGGTCTCATTCAATTATTTTAGGTGGCTTCTCTATCATTGAAATATAATACCTTTTTGAATTCAGCTTCTTTTGCCATAAAGGCATAGACTAAATCCATTTTTAGAACTGATCTGACTAATGAGCTAACATTAGTCATCTTTCACTAATTCATCAGATTATGCTGTTGAACAAGGGTGTCTTTGTATACTACATAACCAGTTATCAGAATCAGTTATACATTTTGGCATAACATACATAATAATACCAATGGTTTAATCCAAATAGCATATGATCAGTCATAATTTCTTTCTAACATGGCTTCGAAGGACCCAACTGAGTTATAGTTAAGATTTAAAGTATGTAATTATCTGCCACATCAAAATAGCAGATGGACGTAATTTGCAAGTACAGAACAAAGGCAGAAATCTGCTGCAATTTAAAGAGGAGTGGAGACAGAGTGTGATATGCCCCCCGGAAGACTCCACATGCTGATCAGACTGCGTGAGTGAGTCATTGGTGTTACTCTCAGTGGTGGAACCAGAATATTTTGTTTGGATAGACTTAGGTAGGACACAGAGCTGGGGTAGAGTGGTCACAGGAACTTTATACTTAATTACACATTGTCTAAATGGACAAATTCCAAATTTTAGCCATCCATCCATTTTCAGTAGCACTTATCCTACGTAGGGTTGCAGAGAACCTGGAGTCTATCCCAGAAGACTCGGAGCACAAAGCAGCATCACACACACACACTTTTCACACACTACAGACAATTTAAAGATGCCAATTAAACTACAACATATGTCTTTGGAATAGGGGAGGACACCAGAGAACCTAGACCATGAGGAAAACATGCAAACCCCACACACTAGGCAGAGACAGAAATCTCACACCCAACCCTTGAGGTGCACGGCAAACATGCCAACCGTGCTAAGCCACTGTGGCCCCCATTTTAGCCAAACCTGGTTGTAATTTTTATATATATTGTAATATCATTTAATATAATTGTAATGCATTTTTAATGCAGCATTACAAATTCAATACAATTTTCCATTTGTATTTTCAATCTGAAATCATTTTACATCTTATCTGATCATTTAATATCTTGGATAGGATAACAGAATAAAACCTTACAAATACCAGACCTAGGAATAAACTGACTGTAGGATGTATTCTGTAGAAGAACTGATAGATTATTATTGTAGTATTTTTATGTTTTAGAATAATTTAGACAGGGAGGTCCTTCTCAAAGTCAATGACAGTCTTTCTGCTTGCTGGAAGAAAAGCAACCTAAAAAACAATGTCTCTTCAATAAACATTACAACATTAAAAAACTTTTTAGGAGTATTCTTGTTGTGAGGCCAACCTTCTGTCCTTTTAGGGTCCTTCAGCAAGCTGCCTCAGAAAAAGAGTTAGATTTCATCTTTGTAATGTTTACATCCCAATCTGGATTTTAGGGAACTTTTCTATTTTCAAAAAATATCAGTCTATGGTGGGTCTGAGAGCACTAGTGAAAATGCTTTGTTTTGTTGCATTGTTTTCTAGTTTTTCATTACAAATTATATCACAACAATGCAGGCAATATCTAAAAAATTCTTATTTTACATTTTTGGTCCCTAATGTAGCCGTTAAATATATTTTATATAAATGAGGCATGCAATGCAATGACACTGTCAGTACCTGAACCTGTTTAGGGCTCCAAATATGCATCTTCAAATTAAAATCCGAGGCATGTGATCTAAACTGTATGTTTGTTTGTTTTGGTCTTAACTAGAGTGTGTACGTGATTATGTTGACCTCTAATGTGCTTCCTATTTGTATCTGTATTTGTATCTGATTAGAATACATTCTCAATATACATGATTCATTTTCAGACTGTTCTACTGTATCATAAACCCTGGTATTAATATGGTAAATAAAGTGAAATAGAATTACTGATAATGAATCATAATTTATTTATTTAGAATGAAATCCAGATGCGTCCAATGATGTATAAATCTCTAATATGGAAACATTTTGAATAGATTTTTTTTCTCTGGGGGCTGGCATTGCTTTGCCCAATTCAAGCTCTACTAAAGATATTACAATCTAAACTACAGCGGTGTGAAAAAATGTTGGCCCCCTTCCTGGTTTCTTATTTTTTTGCATGTTTGTCACACTTTAATGTTTCAGATAATCAAACACATTTAAATATTAGTCAAAGTTTGCATGGCAGAGTTCCAAGACGAAAACCACTGCTGAACAAAACAAACATAAAGGTTCGTCTCAGTCTTGCCAGAAAACATCTTGAT
Source organism: Hemibagrus guttatus (assembly GCA_033459395.1). Lineage (NCBI taxonomy): Eukaryota > Metazoa > Chordata > Actinopteri > Siluriformes > Bagridae > Hemibagrus > Hemibagrus guttatus. Next base: position 7,046,364 of record JAUCMX010000017.1, on the reverse strand, counting down.
GGTCCCCAAGACTTTTGGGAAAATACTCTGTGGACTGACGAGACAAAAATTGAACTTTTTGGAAGGTCTGTGTGCCTTTACGTCTGGCGTAAAAGTAACACCGCATTTCAGAAAAAGAACATCATACCAACAGTAAAATATGGTGGTGGTAGTGTGATGGTCTGGGGCTGTTTTGCTGCTTCAGGACCTGGAAGACTTGCTGTGATAAATGGAACCATGAATTCTGCTGTCTACCAAAAAATCCTGAAGGAGAATGTCCGGCCATCTGTTTGTGACCTCAAGCTGAAGCAAACCTGGGTTCTGCAGCAGGACAATGATCCAAAACACACCAGCAAGTCCACCTCTGAATGGCTGAAGAAAAACAAAATGAAGACTTTGGAGTGGCCTAGTCAAAGTCCTGACCTCAATCCGATTGAGATGCTGTGGCATGACCTTAAAAAGGTGATTCATGCTCAAAAACCCTCCAATGTGTCTGAATTACAACAATTCTGCAAAGATGAGTGGGCCAAAATTCCTCCACAGCGCTGTAACAGACTCATTGCAGGTTATAGAAAACGCTTGATTGCAGTTGTTGCTGCTAAGGGTGGCCCAACCAGTTATTAGGCTTAGGGGGCAAACACTTTTTCACACAGGGCCATGTAGTTTTGGATTTTGTTTTCCCTTAATAATAAAAACCTTCATTTAAAAACTGCATGATGTGTTTACTTGTGTTATCTCTGACTAATATTTAAATGTGTTTGATTATCTGAAATATTAAAGTGTGACAAACATGCAAAAAAATAAGAAATCAGGAAGGGGGCCAACACTTTTTTTAATTTCTGGCATTATATTAAAATGAAAGGGCAAACTCAATTAGTAATAAGTAGCTGGGAATTGTGTGATTGATGACTGAATAGATCTTGTTCCCTAAAATCCAAATTGAACAACAACATATCAGTTCTGATATATCACTGGTGCCCACAACCACCCCAGGCCACCCTCCTAACTCCAGTTGGGGATCTAGTCTGAGTTTTATGGGAGGTGCTAGTATATCGATGAATAATATTGTTACTCACCCATTCCACTGAATCTGATCTGAATTAATATCTGCTTCTGATGCTGCTAACTAGGGCACCCAATGGTGTTAGCATGTGGTTCAATCTGTCCAGTTAGTCATTAGGAGATTTTAAAAGACATGTATGGCATATATACAAATTGACCACCATTTCTATAGCAAACAACAGAGCAGAGAGCAATCATGCATTCACTGACATTTAAACATACAGAGTCGTTTTGGAGAAACTTTAAAATATCATTTAGTGTACACGTTTCTAACACTTGGGAAAGAGTTAGTGATCTTTACACACTTTCGATGTGCCGCCATGTTAGAGCCATCTGTGCTGTCAACACCAATGCCTGTCACCAAGCTTCAGAGGTGCATGCTCTCTCTCACTCACTCACACACACACACACGCACACACGCACGCTCACACACATACTTTTAAGGAAATCTTGTTTATTTAAATGTTTAAAAATAGTACAATTACTAGAAATTGTGTGATCAAGATCAGTGGAAAACAAAAATAAATCTAACTCCAGACCTCTTTTGACCAATTTGTGGCATTGTCTTGAAATATTTTATGGATTACACCCAGATACAACGAAAAAGGCTTCATGTGGTTTAAAGGTCACACAGCTGTTGAATCTGAGATACCCAAATCACATGTTTCCACAATGCTCAAATTATCCGCTGTCCTCAGCAGTCATTCAAGGGGTTGGACCTTCTACAGCTACCAGTGTGTGTCCACACACACAGACACACACACACACACACACACACACACACACACACACACACACACAACACACAAACACACACACAGACACAGAGAGAGGGACAGAGAGAGAGACAGAGAGAGAGAGAGAGAGAGAGAGAGAGAGAGAGAGAGAGAGAGAGAGAGAGAGGAGGGAGAGAGAGAGAGAGCGAGAGAGAGAGGCACTGATTAAAGGCAGAAGTGGCAGTGGAACCTTAATTACACAAACCCTTATCTTTTTTCGTTAACTCGCTCCTTTGTAATTAGTGGTGTCTCAAATCATCTGGATTTGGTGCCTTGGGAGTTCACAATCAATAGGCTTTTAATAAGAAAGAGGAGAGATGCAGAACACTATGAGAAGTGAGAATTGATTATAGGTTTCCAAAGTTCTGTTTCTAAAACAGGTCATACATTTTTAATGAAAAGGATTTTGAAATACACAAGTTTGTATTATCTTGAAATACACAAATTTGTACACAATACTGATTTATCCAAGGTTGTAAGACTGCATTTTAATATGCCCTGCAATTTTCAGTTAAAGGATGGAACCAGCAAGTCAAGTAGTCAGTGCTGGGCTCGGGGCGGTGCTCCAAACGCCTCCAAATTGCCATGTTGTGATGACCAGCATATCTCTCTGTCTATCTGACTGAGCAGTTACTATGTGAGCATTTTCCATGCGCTGCTCTCAGCCAAAGGCCCTCAGCTCTATCTAGCACATAGAAATTTATCAGGTTTCCACTGAAGAAAAACAGGAGTAATTGTGGTCTGCTTGGCAACTGGAATAAATCTGAATAAATTCTTTTGGTTCGAACTAAGTTTTATTTACATTTATTTTGCAACATTAATACCACAGAAATGACTCTGATGATTTCTTGGTGTACTCTTGAGATGTACCTTCATTAAGTGAGAGATGTGTTGGATAGATTGCTCAAACACAAATTGTCCGTGAAGACAGAGAATTGTGAATTTTATTTAACTTCTGTTTCTTTTTTGTGTATATTTTCTCTCCTTAGGGTTTGGACACAGAGGGATGTAAAATGCAAGCTATGCTGGATTGGTCACACCCAAGGACCCTCAAGTATCAATGGGCTCTTCATTAGGGGCTTCAGTACACTTGAAGCTCCTCTCAGTACACTCCTCAAGGACACTTCACACAGGTTTCAAACACTCATTCACTACATCTAAATCAATTGGATCTAACATTACCTTTTGTGGTGAAGGTCATCACCTCTGAAGTGAGAGTCAATGTTGTTCTATTCAAATGGCAAAATAGATCCACCAGGTTGCATTCTTTTCCAAGACATTCACAAGACAATCACTTCTTCCCATCAAGCTAGTCCTGGAGGAGTGGCAGCACTGTCTGGAAAAAGCCCATTTATACTGTATGGGTGCCACTACAACCAAGGCAGAAGACAAGCAGATGGTAAAAACCAAGGCATCACAATAAGTCTACCCTTGAGTGGTGCCTAAATAGTCCATGGTCAATGAGTCCCACATCTTAGTACTCATTGTAAAACCTTGCTTTTTACCATCAGCTTGTCTTTGCTTAATTCTGCTTGCTTTTTACCATCAGCTTGTCTTTGCTTAATTTTGTTTAATTCTGGTTTCCTTTGGCATACAACATGGCCAGGAAGAATTGTTTGTTAAAATAGCTAATACTTTGTTGTCTATGACTAAATGTTGACAAATTAAAAGTCATAAAATATTTATGTATGGGGAAAAATACATATGCACACTAACTGGCCTCCTCCAAAGTCTCCTTGATTGGGGTCTTAAAGCAGAACATCAGATCCACATATTTTGGTTTACTAGGGACACCTGTACATTTATGCAATTATCCAAACAGCCTATCATTTGGCAGAAGCACAATGTAAGTCAAGAGCTTCCATTAATTTTTACAGTAAACAGAATGGATGTTTTAATTTGCTTGTAAATATGGGAATGCTTAAGGTATATGTCCAAATTATAATTTGTGCAGAAATGTTGGATATTCAGAAAGAATTCACAATAAAGTTGTTAGTGTCCTGCTGGGTGGGTTTTTATCATATTAGACGCCAAACTCACCTTCTTTCTGTAACCACTTTGTCTCACATTTATTCTCATGCACACATAGGGGCACAGCCAATCAACCCACCAGCATGCTTTTTGAAAGTGGGAGGGAACCAGGGAACCCAGATGGCACCCCTCACATTTTATTACTCATTTTCTCCCTTATTTGTTCAATTCCATCTTACCAACCAACCAGTTCTCCCATCTCTTAAGACAGCTACCAGCATGAGCTTTCTCCAAGATCCTTGAAGCCAGCCAACTTAACCCACATAAGCCACTTAGAGGAAAGTGCTATGCATACTTCCACATGCATGAGCAAGGATACTGGCCAATGTCACTGTGATTGGCAGGGAAAAGAAAGTGTGCCATCTATCCCCTTAATGAGCATAGCCAATTTTACTTTCTAGGACTCTTGTGCAAAAATGACTATGGCATCATTGGGTCAGTTTGTTCTGTTCTGCCCCAGAATTGTTCTCCCAATGCAACACTCTATAGTCTTTAGAAAATAATAATAAGAGTGCAAAACGATACCAGCTTCAATTAACAAGTGAAACCCTGCCACTGATTAGAGTACGTTATATGAGGGCATGAAAAGAACACTTTGCCGAGAACATGAATTTGAGCAGATCCGTTTGAGAAGAACAGTTATTAAGTGTTCATCAAAACCATCTTACAGCGTGATGATGTTTCAGCCAAGACCTCACTCTCACCTTCATGAATCATTCTGTCATATGTGATTGGTTTCTTGGAGTCTACATTGGCTGTGATCCATTCTTTATTAGAAAGGAGAAAGCCTCTGACTGCCGAGCCCAACCTGCCTAGCATTATCTCGTTGGACTTTTTCAGGAATCTGACATGTAGAGCACACATTGTACATGAAAGAGCAATAGGTGTGATGAAGTGTGAAGAGAGACAGTCAGAATGGTGTGAATAACCTTGCACCTGATGAAAAATCAAGATCTAATTATGTGCTTTTCCCTCTTTTTTCTCTTTCTCTCTCTATAAATATCTCTATCTATGTAAAGCATCAGAGGAGGTTGTTTCTCTGTGGGAGATTTGTCCATCACAGATGAAACACAAAACACACCAAAGAAGTCCATTAATTTCAAAGGAGGAACAGCACAGAGTGTTTCAGTGGGCTTAACTCATGCTTTTAGCTCATATTTAACTGGCATTCATATGAGAGCTGAAATAAACACACGTATACACACATTTCTCTGACTATCCTTGTAACGACCTTCCATCAGCATAATTATTAATGCAGCTACTTAATGATGTGCCGATATCACAGCAAAATCTAAGCCTACCCTTAAGCAAAAGCCCCTTTGTTCTTCTTCTTCTTTTTTTATTTTAAATATAAGCTCAAAAAGCATTTTTCATTTTGGAAACCAGTCAAATGTTAAAAGTGCCTGATATTCATATCTTTGTGGGGATACTATACTTTGGTCTCTAGAAAGATATAAAGTCATATACAAACATACACACACACATGCTGCATACACACACACACACACACACACACACACACACACACACACACACACACACACACACACAAACAGAGTAAAAAGCTCATCCCAACCTCTCGGGGTAAAATAAAACACATCTTCTCAGGGCACCAGATGCTTTTACACATTGATATTAAATGTTCTGTTCAAAATGCCAAATTTCCATGTTGACGATAATATTGTGTACAGTTGGGCCTATGGATACACTTGAGTGTGTAGATGATGTGGTGGGATGTGAGATGTTTTGGGGAAGGAAATTAAATGAATCATTTGTGCTGACTATGTACTGAATGTAGGATGCTGTCAAACTGGGAAACCATGAAGAAGATCAGGGAGAATATCAAGTTTCAGAAGCATTTCTGTCAACTTGTATGAGATGTGCATATTACATGCAGTGGTCATTCTTCCATTTTAACAAATGTTTCAATCCACAATAGCTACTGTATGTCAGCAGCATGTAAAATGCCCATGTGTCACAAATTTTGTCACTAATGTGCATTAGTGAGGTACAGAGAGTCAGTAGAAATCCATTGGCATACAACCACATATTCAGTACACTGAATTTTGTTTAAAATTATACTCTACACAGATGTAAAGTGTACCAAAGAGTTTGGATAACAGAAAGAGGCACACATACACTGTTTATTTACTGTCACATGTCACATTTGTGTTGTAATTACAGCTGACTTCACTTCCCAAACTTCATTGTCACATTGACATGATCGTCCCTTTCAGCATTATTCTGCTTGATCAGAATAAACTGAACACAGGGTAAATGGACACTTACATGATGTAGCTGGTGTGAATCTGAGCTCCACTTTCGATTGCTCATTTTATAGCGATTAAAGGTGTTTCAACTTTAATTTGATTTTAAACTGTAAAATGCATCTTTCTTTTTTTTTTTTGAATAATGGAAATGTATTCATATATTATCATGTTGTTATGTTGTACTTGAAAATCAGTTGCTAAAATACACCAGGTTATGCTTCAGTGGGCATTTTAAAATCTTTTGCCCCCTTTAAGCCCCTGTTTCTCTCTGCATGTTTTAGTGCTGTTTAATTATGATGAAAATTGCTTTTATCAGCTTTCAACTCCTAACAAGCCAAGTTGCGTGATTAAAAAAAACCAAAACAACAAAAAAAATTGTTTACCATAACAGATGTGGGCTTTCTGACGGTACAGAGTGATGTGGTCACAATGCAGCTTGAAGGTTTCACAGACAGCAATATTGCTGCAGCTGACTGTCGATATGAGACTGTAATCAGATGGATCACAGATTGAGATTCATTTGGTGAATGTCAGATGCATGTGCTGTTCAAAGTCTGAACCACATGCCGCATGGTTTTTCCACTCTCTGTCACATAGCAACAATGCCGTATCCATAGAAACAGCTTTAAACTTAAAATAAAGTGTATCTATATCGGTTTCTTCTCTTTTGCCAAACAAGATTTCTCTCATTTAGAATTTTAGGTGTCTCTGTAACTGTTTTCCTTTAATATCTATGTCTAGCGACAGACAGAGTGAGAAAATGCCACCTTTCGCTTTAGCTCTCCTCTGAAATATCATTTGTCAATTCTACCCATAAAAAAATAGCTTGTAAAATATATTCTGAAGCAATGCATTTCAATTTGCAAACAATTTTCTGATAGACTATGTTTTTGAATGTCACCTCAGCATTTGAATCCCTCAGCATTTCTTCCAAATTAAACACCATCAGTCCTTGTCTCTTGTAATAATCTCATGGTTTATTTGATCATTGGTATGGTTTACTCATTACTCACCTCTAGCTCGAATGAAACTCCAATACTGAAACTCATTTGGTGAAATTACATTGTCTTGTAAATTGAGTTATTACTGTTCTTTTTGGATGCGTGTGTAATTTGTCTTTTGTTTTTTTCTTTAAACACCAGAATCAGAGTGACTGAAAATCTACAGTGATAGGCAGCATGTACCAGTATGGTCTCTGCTAAACATCAGTTCTTATACTTTTATAATATAAGTCAATTCTTATATTTATACACATTTAATTGTATAATGACATCGTATAATGACATTGTATAATCACACTAGACACAATGTAAAAGAACATTCAGTATTCAGTAAATTATTGTCTGCCACACCACACACCCTCACTGCATATATGTAGGTCAATTCAGAGTTTTGGTGTCAGTGTCTCTCAGAAAACGTCGAATGGAGTCTTTTCTCTGACCCCTGACCCCCACTGGTCTTAACTTGAATAAGATTTCAAATATCCATGTAGCGAGGGCACTGGTTGAGATTGGACAGACCGATTTGAGCTGACAGAGGTAGTGTAATGGAGTGGGGAATGTTTTTGGCTCATTTTGAGCTAATTTATACCAATCAATGATTGCTTGCAATGATGCCACAGTGTATTATTGCTGACCATGTGCATGGTCACTATTTTCTTCTCAAACTGGTTTTCTTCATGAACATCACAATGAGTTCTTCAGTGGCTTTCCCAGTCACTGGATCTGAATCAAAGAGAACACTGAAGCGGCAGACCAGATGATTCACACCATGAAGTGCACCTGAAACATCTGCAGGAATTGTGTGATGCAATCATGTCAGTACGGTCCTGAATCTCAAAGGATTGTTTCCAGCATCTTGTAGAATCCATGCTATGAAGAATTCAGGTTTTGAGAGCAAAGAGAGGCTGTACTCATTATTCATGTAGCATTCCTAATAAAGTACCATTATTGATAGATCTGAATCAAACATTCCTGAAATGCTGTCGCTGTCTTTCTCTTATGTCCTATCTAAAAGTCTCCATTTTCTCTATCTGTGTTTTTTCCTCTTTACTGGCACCATGGTGAACATGCTTTTAAATATCATGTCTTTTACACTTACATTGCCAGCTGAGATGGCCATCTAGATCACTGCACAATTTATAAACCAGTATTTCCATTGGCTGAAGTAACAAAATATTCAGCCAATTTCACTAGTCCTATCTCTTATTTAAATGTTAGATGTTAAATATTAGATTTCTCACTTGTCAAATAGTTTCCAACTTGTGAGCCCCTTGTGTGCTCAGGCCCTGGGACTTCAACCCAACACTTACCTAAACCCTGTCTATTAAGGAAAGCAAACACAGAAATCAAATTTTGGTAAAATGCATACCTAAAATATAACTATAAAGGTTATGTAAGTAAAAAATATTCTATGATTTATTATCTCTGCTTTAGTAGATTTTATTTGAACTATTACGGCAGTTACCATATGGTTTAAAACAGCTCTGTTTAAAAGCTAAATACAACATCTTCCTCTGAATTTTCCATCAGCTGCATCTTCAAGAATATTTAATATCCTGATTTTTTTTCTTTTTCAAAGGGGTGTACCATTTTTACTCTATGGCTTTCTAAGGAATAAAATTCATTGCAGTCACATAGCCATGAAACAGCAAATTGGTTCAGCTGCAATTCGCACTGTTAGGACTGAGACTTTGGTGGACTTAAGCATTTGTATTGTTTAAAAAATAAAAAAAACCCTGTGTAAGTGTGATTCAAAAACAATACCATACAGACTTTCTCCAGGGATAAGATGTAGCTGAGGAACTGTCAGAGGCAGACAATGCTGATATTTAGACATTTGAGCTTTTAAATGGGTTTCTTTAGAAGCTTAAAAAAACCTTTCAGGTGAAGGTCACATCCACTTTAGGGACAGATACAGACACATATATGGTTAGAACACTAAACCAATTCAGATACAGATAGTGGTATTGCATTATACCTGTAGTACACTATGACCAAAGACATAGACTGATTGATGCCATGCTAGAACATTATGATAAATTGCAAACGTCTTTTTTATTACTAATCCCTATGGTGTTTCTTGTGAAGACCTTGTATTACACTAGACACTCTAGTCTAGTATGTATTTTTCCATCCTATTAGGTCATGTTCAGATCATGAGACAGAAACCTCTATTTGGTGTACGCTTGGTCTTAACACTAATTTTAGAATATAATAAAAAATAATGGTAAGACCCAACACAGCCGGTATACTAAGATAATAAAACATTAGCATACTGCTTGTGTGAGGAGAGTAACAAGGTCAATGTGCTGATGTTCCTTCAGAAGACCAGGGTCCATAGTAACAACACAGAGTCCACCAGTCCATAGTAACAACACAGAGTCCACCAGTCCATAGTAACAACACAGAGTCCACCAGTCCATAGTAACAACACAATTAACAACTCTAGATGGAAAAAAAAGGAGAATTAGCTAAGGCTCATACTTAAATTAACTGGCTCTCCGCTGCCTGCAAGGCACTTGAAAAGGGCTCATAAGAGAGTCCACAGCTGCTGAACCTGTTTTTTGTTAAGTAAATGATATTATGTGTGTCATCCTTTCCATTGCAGTAAACAGTGAAAGGAGAAAAAGTATCACCTAGACTAGATTTTGTCTCAAGCATATTTTGTAGGTATACTTGTCCATATTCTCACAGTAATTTTCTTATAAGGCTGCATTACTCAATCATTTTAGCAAATAAAGTATATATTTTAGCAAATAAAGTATATATTCTACCAAAATATGCATAATCTCTATATTAAACACAAACATCTATATGGGAATAAAAGAACCTAGATGATAGTGACAGTGCCAAACGTACCTAATCCCAGAAATAAGCAAACTTGTGAAGGCTTTATCCTAACAAGCAGCTTAGTTCATGATTTGTCTTTATTTTTAGGCATTCATGTTCTTTCAATATTTTCCTGGGTTTATTCTCGTGGGTAATCATAATTATTTTTTGTTCCTGTCCACAATATTTTTATATTTGCAGCACCTCCTGCATGTTGAATATGTACATTCTGGCACAAGAAGGATATAAAAACTTTGACTTGAATGCTCTGTATACCATATTTTGCAGGAATTTATATTGACCAAGCTTACCTGTACCACTGTTTAAATAAGCTCAATACGTACTGAAAAATCTTTTGTGTTTTTCACAACGTGATTTTAAAACACAAAACATTTCTTTATTCTCAGTAGCCTACAGAAGAGGGTAAAAGAGTAAAACGTATCCATATTTTCAGTTCAATTTTATTTCTATAAAGATTTTTACATTTGCTTTATAGGAATATTAAAATTCTGAATAAAAATGCTAAAGTTTAAAATTTTCATTTATATTTATACCTAATCAGCATCCAGGGGTGGTGATATGAGAAAGAAACTTTGAGAGGAACCAGACTCAAAAGGGAGTCAACCTCACCTGGGTGAACAGCGGACTGTGTGAATATAAATAATTTCCTTTCTGTATATAGTCAACTTCAACTGTGTAACCAGGAGCTTTTGAGTTTTAACATAAATGTTCAGTGATGAAGACCCGAGATTTTGAAAATACCCAGGTTACCATACAATTTCCAAACCTGATTGTCTTTACAGAGAAGGTAACCCGGTGAGTTCATTTGTATGTCATGAAAAACTCCCAAGCTTTGAGCATGAACTGAGCAATGAAGTGAGCACCACAACCCTGACTTAGTTACTAAGGAAATTATATTCATGTCAGTGAACATGGTCCAATAATCGACTGCTCACTTGTGCCCAAAAAGTGTTGCACTCCCCAGATCCCAGTCCATAATTCCATCATTCACATTTTTTGTCTTAACCAGAGGACACTTGAAACTTCCTGGGATGCTAAAAGTAATATTGTAACCTTAAAACAGCCCAACATCTCTAAATTGTCCGTAGTGTGTGATTGTGTGAGTGAATGAGTGTGTGTGTGCCCTGCGAGGGGTTGGCACTCCGTCCAGGGTGTATCCTGCCTTGATGCCCAATGACGCCCAATGACGCACAGGCTGCCCGTGACCTGAGAATAGATCGGATAAGTGGTAGACAATGAATGAATGAATTAATGAAAACAGCCCAAAGGTTTCTACAACAAGCAGAATATGTTCCCATGGTGCACAGTGTCTAAATTGCACATTTAATCTAGTACACCAATTTAAACATCATGCAATATTTTCATCCACAATGCTTCAAGACTGTCTGGCCATGTGGATTCCATATAATGGCTACTGTATAAGATGTTTTGTTGATTTTTACCAGATTGTTTTATTTGTCTGATTGTGGGAAGTGATGTGATGTGATGGTGTGTGAAAATAAATGACGTTAATAAAAAAGCTATCACGCAGACCATTTGAAAGATTGAACAGAATATCTAAAGATGTGTGCTCTCCAGCATAACTGTATTACTGCATAACAATATCGATGAGCCATCAGTGTGTCACCCTTTAATGCAAGTCCATCGAACAGAACATCAAACTGATTGCATTGTTGAAAGTATTTGAGCCTCCTGTCTCATTTTAGCAGCATGAGAAAAAGCAACCTGCTAGATCTACTGCTTCTTGACTGCTTTCCACCATTGTGCATATCAATCTTCTTGACAAGAAAAAAGCTGCCACAGCTGGTTATAATTACAACCTTGCAAATCTGCAATTGCTATAGTCTCGGAGTGCTAATTGATTCTGACGCGCCATTTTGTTCTGCTAAAATCCTCTCTGAATATCAAGTGCACTGTCAGCTTTGGAATTTAACAAGCACTGCATACGCTCAGACACCAACGTTTTATTCAGGACATGTTCTCATTTTAATGGAAACAGTTGTTTCTGGTGCCAGACAAACAAAGTAAACAAGTCACAACCCAGTGTACTAATTTTGTGACATTTAAAGGGAGACTAAAAGCATGGAATGATTTTACGAACCTGTACACTTTACGGCCTTGCTGACATTTTGATTGGCCATGATAACCTCTCATTAAAGATCATGCATAAATTCATGAAAAATAAAAACAGAGAACATGTAAAGCCATCAGCTATCCTGTTCAGTAATAATGTTTGTTTATAAGACTGAAATTAATATTCTGTCAGGTTTTATGGAATATTTAAGCTGAATGGGCCTCTTTAATCAAGCTGTATCAAGCTTTGATTATAAATCATAAATTGTTTGTAGGCCCATTAACACAAGAACTTCAGTATACCAAAACCATTCGTAACCTGCTCCTCAGTGTGTGTAAATATATGCATAAGTGTCACCTTGCAGACTCAGAGATAGGTTCATGCAAAAAGTCAGGATAATACACAAAACACAGAGAAATCAAACAGTTATATAAACTGGAACATACAAAATACAAAAACGAACACACTAGAGACCAAACCACAGACCAAGGCACAGGTCAAAAACAGCGACACCTAAGGGTAAACAAGAAAACAACAGAAAAACAAAGGCTTAATAGCGTCATGGAGCCAAACTTTAGTATTGCCAATTTGAGGAGTTTTTTCACCAAATTTAGCAACTTTCTTGCTTTCGGTGACATTTATTTAGATTTTGTGATAAGGAGCAAAATATAAGGAGCAATATTTTGGCTAAATTGAAAAATTAATTTTGATAGCAGAGGCATGGCGACTTAGTGGTTAGCATGTTAGCCTCACACCTCCAGGGTTGGGGGTTTGATTCTCACCTCCGCCGTGTGTGTGGAGTTTGCATGTTCTCCCCATGCCTCGGGGGTTTCCTCCGGGTACTCCAGTTTCCTCCCCCGGTCCAAAGACATGCATTGTAGGTTGATTGGCATCTCTAAATTGTCCGTAGTGTGTGATTGTGTGAGTGAATGAGAGTGTGTGTGTGTGTGTGTGTGCCCTGCGATGGGTTGGCACTCCATCCAGGGTGTATCCTGCCTTGATGCCCAATGACGCCTGAGATAGGCACAGGCTCCCCGTGACCCGAGAATAGATCGGATAAGCGGTAGACAATGAATGAATTTTGATAGCCAAACCCTGTCATAAACTCAAATAAATAAATAAACAAACAAACAAATAAATAAACAAACAAACAGATTCTGGAATCACCTAGCTCTTAGGACTGTGAAGTCCATCTTTCATGTACAATATGGACTTTTGGCTTACATCATATAATTCAGAATGTTGTGACAATGGCATCATAAGAGGAGAAAGAAGATCCCATTGGAGAACCTTCTGTATGCATTTACTATGTACAGCATTGGTGCAGTTTTAGCTTTTTTGTTATACACATATGTAGACTTGTATAAAGTGTGTTTTCTTATTTGGCAACTTTTTGTGTAAAACTGAGATTTTGAGGGTGGTTCTGGAGAGTTTATGAAAGATGATATGAGGAATACCCTGCTGCTGAGGTATTGAAACACAGGGGCTTGAATAGAGGAGAACTAAACGGAATTGATTGAGTTCGTGGGCTAGCCAGTGGCTGTTGTGGTCCGCGGTGGCCATATTTGCTGGTTTGCCATTTATTAGCTTTCAGATTTTGCAAATTCACAAGGGGTATATAAACTCATGACCTCAGCTGTAGAAGTGAGTCAACTTTCATGTCTGACTTTTCTTTTGCCATTACTTTAAGCATGTTTCAAGCACTCCCTCTTTCTTTTTTAAAGCTTTTTGGCTGTTAATAAATGCAAATAAGTTTCGTGTACACATAATGCATTTTACATTTGATCAGTGAAATTAGCACTGAGATAAACAGCGTTTCTGAGGCTTTTGAAATACCAGAGGAACATTTTTTTTGGTCTTAAAGTGTGTGTGTGTGTGTGTGTGAGCATGCATGTGTGTGAGCATGCATGCGTGTGTGTGCGTGCGTGCCTTTCTTGCATTATGGCTGGACCGACATACATATTTCCTAGCCTTCATTCAGCTGATCTTGCAAAAAAGCATACACCTCCCTAGGCCTTCCTCTCTCTAGTAAAACATGTACCAAGAAAACAAAAGATGGCATTTAGTTAAATAAACACTATTCTAGATTAAATGTTAAATAAATATGTTTAATACTATATAATCTAATAGGATGCATAGTCTCAATGTAAAACATTCTTTGTACAAAATTCAATTCATATAAGGTCAGACCTTCTTTCATTTTGAACAGCATATGACAAAATACCTCTGTATATAAAAAAAAAGAAGCGACAAGTTCATTATCGTTTTAATATATTGCACATATGCACATTCACTTTGAAAGCACCCAGTGGAAGGATTTCCTTTCTCACTAAGTATTGATCCTTCATGATAGATGTGGCAGGATGCTGACTTGCTGGGGTTTCTGTCTCAGCTCCAGTGATTTTAGTTTAGCCTCTGTTAAACATATTTTCTTAGCATTCATTGGGTGGGTTATGTCCTTTCTTTATGACTGCATTTAGTTATTTTTCTGTGTTTGTGTTCATCAGAGATGGTATACAATAAGCATACCATGTCATACAAATGTTTGTAGATACAGTCATGAGAAAAAGGAAAGGACACCCTTCTTCAATTCTATCTTTTATACTTTCTTCTATGTTTCTATGTATCGGGGCCTAAATTCAACTTCTAGGCTATAAACAAGCAAGTAACCAGAAAATACAACAGATCTCAATATGTAGTCATTTCTTTAGAATAGTAAAGCATTCTGAAACCAGTTTGGGGAAAAGTACACCCTGTAATTCAGTAACACGTGCAACCAGCAAAACATTTTCTGTAGGAGTTTATCAGCCTCTCATATTGTTGTGAAGAACTTTTGACCCACTCTGCTTAACAACGTTGCTTCACTTTAGTGAGTTTTGAGAGCATCCGTTTATGCACAGCACAGATTCTACCACAAATTCTAGAATGAATGTAGAATTATATTTTTGTTCGAACATCTCCATTGTCTCCAGTATCTTGTTTAGATACCAGTACAATGCCAGACACAATTGTCTGGCAAACATTTTCAACTTACTTGTACATTATTCATTCATTCATTCATTCATTGTCTACTGCTTATCCGATCTATTCTATCTCAGGCGTCATCGGGCATCAAGGCAGGATACACCCTGGACAGAGTGCCAACCCATCGCAGGGCACACACACTCTCTCATTCACACACTACGGACAATTTAGAGATTCCAATCAACCTACAATGCATGTCTTTGGACCAGGGGAGGAAACCGGAGTACCCGGAGGAAACCCCTGAGGCACGGGGAGAACATGCAAATTCCACACACACATGGCGGAGGCGAGAATCGAACCCCCAACCCTGGAGGTGTGAGGCAAACGTGCTAGCCACCAAGCCACCGTGCCCCCTTGTACATTATTTTATTTACATAATTGCTTGATTCACTTTTTTGGACCTCTTGGAAGTTTAGCCTGAGAATATTAAGGCTGCATTTTGGTGTTGCAATGTTACCTTTCTTAGAAATCATCACTGTGGGATACACACAACTCCGTGCTGCTTGTTTCACACACATTTCCTGAAATGGCTGTCTCTGATGGCTACACACAATCAGCCTGTCATGTGCAGCTTGAATAAATTGAATTTGCCTTTATTCAGGCACCAAGCATGAGCTATCATTTCCTGAGATCTTCTTGAATATCAACAACACTGGAGGAAACAGGATATATAAATATGGCAGAGGTACATTACCTAATTAGGTCTTTATTCAATATGTAAAATGAGAGCATATACAATCTATTTTATTTTTCATTAGATTTGAGAGAATACTGTGTTTATATGGGCCACATGTTGTCAGCAATGGAGAAAGAGTGATCGTGTTGTGTTGTGAAAGGTGGGTGCACTACCATCTCATCTCCAGTGACATTTTTGAGCATGCAGAAATAAAGAGCACACAGGGAACTTGGCCTCCATAATAATGTGGTTTTCTGCCAGAGGCGTACTCATCATTAGGTCACACAAAGCACGAGTCGAAAAAACAGCCTTTGAGAAAGTTTGTGCATTTTGTTCTCATTAGAGGATGTTACAGTGATGAAATTATACTTTTTAGTGTAATGGATTTATTGGATATAGACATCTTTAGGCAGGCTGACTGTGTTTACCACCACATTCGATGTACTGGCTTTTTATACAACATGGTCTTTGCAGGAAGCCTAGGCAAGATTAAGCAGTACGCAACACATTTTCATTGTAAAAAAATCTTTAAAATATAAAAAAAATTTTATTTTTTAAAGCAAAAATATTTTGTAGATATGAATACATGTATAAATGTGGGTTTGTGGTGTTCTGCAATTAACTGGTAACCCATTACAGATGTCTTTCTGACCATGATAAAGTGGTTACTGAAGACAAATGATAATAATAATGGGCAGGGAACCAACCCAGCCACTGAGGGTAACCCTCAGTACCGGTCACAAGCCTGGATAAAATGGGAGGGTTGTGTCAAGAAGGGCATCCGGTATCCAAAAACCATATCAAAATATGCGGATTGGATGATCCCCTGTGGTGACCTTGAGCAGGGAGCAGCTGAAGAACAGCAACAATAATAATAATAGCAGCATTTATGTTGGGGCATGTAGCAGTACGGTACACTGATTAAAACTAATTGCAGCTTTTAAAAGCCTCTCCCATGGGTTCTTCATATGAAATAATGGTACAAAAGAAGAACAGTCTAAACAAAGCGAGATGCATGATTGCACTAGCACTTAAATTAGGGGAGATTTCCTCTTTGCCATGAGCTTCACCCTACGAACGTGACATGCATTTAATTCAGTTCAATCACTCTGACGGCAGGTGGTTGAACTCTGTATAGTGCCAGAGAGCCGATTAGCCATGTTGCCTGAACCCTCTAGCACCTTCATTGATTTCTTCACGAAAAAGCCCATCAAAGGCAACACGTGGCTCTGCTCCCTGCAGGACCCTATCTGTCACACGCTGAATATCAGCATATGCAGCTAGCCCTGCTGCATAAGAGCCGCAAAGACCTCTGCTTTTCTGCAGTCACTCATGCGCCTAAAAAATTATGTAAGCTGTATCAATATTTACATGTAAATTCAGGACCATCGTCATCTGTCTCAAGTGTGTTTTAAACAGAGTCATTTCGTTCAAACATTGATGTAGTAAATATTAGGAGAGTACATTTTTGGGGGGTGGCTTGAAGTACACAATTTACATCTAAGGTTTACTCTTGTACGCTTTTGTAATTTTTTTTGCATTTGTATCGGAGTCCAAGTACTTCTCTTGAAGCGGACACTTGAAAAGTAATACTAAGGCCCCAATTAAGTGAAAGCAGCTTCAAAAAACATGCTGTTTTTAAAGTTTGCTAAAGCACGATAATTATTTTTGTGACTGTGCTTCTGAACCATGTTTCATGTCACACACACACAAAAAAAAAAATTTCTTGGTTAAAACACTACTCTCCTTGGTATTATTTTTCAGCTATTTCTAGAGTCTGATATGAAAAAGCATACAACCTGATAGACATCAAAAACAATAATTGTTTCCTCCTGTATCTAATATGGCTTCATGCCCTGAATACCAATGTCATGTTAGTACATTAATGCAACAAGTCTGGACTGATCTCTAACATGCCATCACAAATGCTGCATTTTCATTCAGCACTGCGATCAGGCTCACATGAATCAATAACTAGTTTCTCCATTCATCACCTGTATGGATTGTCAGTCCTTTTACATAATTGCTTATCACTGCTGATACATTCTACACATGTGTAATGAGCAAATACTTGTTTTAAATAGCAGTTCCATTTTCAAGCATTTATATCATTTAAGTTGCTTCACGAAGATCCAACAAGTAACGAATAAACCCAAGGTGAACTTTTTGAAGAAAATAATCAGCATAGGGATGGTGATGCAAAATGGAGTGACTGTTACCACCCTGAAGGTGCTTATTTTCCAATAACAGTATGTCTTACACTGTTTAATTCATCTTGTACCACAGCAGTGTGGCAACAATTACAATATTTAATTTATTAATAAACAGCACTTGATCATTGTTGACAGTTTATAGTTGCGTTTAATATTGTGGAACACCCACAGGACAAATTCAAGTTTAAGTTATCATGACTACAAACAGATGTTCCCTCAACAGCCTCACTTTTTTTTCTCTAAGTTAATGAGACACATATTGAAGCATGCCATATTACTGAGAATGGTCCTGAACAACTGAACACTGGCTTTTATGTTCAATATTAAGCTTAGATTGTGTAGAGTATCCACCATATAAGCGCCAGTGAACGAGCTTTCACTCTTTATACTCACGTACAATAATGTATTGGAACAAGCACATTAATATAAACCTGATATTATATGGCACTGTGGTCAGTCTTATAGTAAATTAATCAACACATTTGGACCAATTTGAGAAAGTTGTGGCTATTATAATTAAATCATTAATGACAAAAAACTTTATTACCAAGCTACAAAGAATTACAGTTGTAAATCATAATGAATATGTACTTAAATATTTAGAAAGTATTACCAAATAGTTATACAGACATTC
Organism: Hemibagrus guttatus; assembly: GCA_033459395.1. Classification (NCBI taxonomy): domain Eukaryota; kingdom Metazoa; phylum Chordata; class Actinopteri; order Siluriformes; family Bagridae; genus Hemibagrus; species Hemibagrus guttatus. The sequence continues at coordinate 7,027,774 of JAUCMX010000017.1, read as the reverse complement.
TTATGTTCATAGACTGACTGTGTAGCTTTCTTAAAAAGGCATATTTAAATGGATTTCATATAACAGCAATTCATACAGTTATTCTAGATGATGGTGTTGGGAAATGGTTCTCACTCCCACACATGTGGGTCCTTGAATACACTTAGGAAAGTTTTGTAATTCATGAAAAAAGCACCAGGACTGACACTGAAAAGCCATCGGTGTAAAGAGATCACATTGCCTTTATCTTGAACATCAGATTCCTGAGTTCTAAGAATACTCGAGGACTTGTATGGTTGACACGCTACATAATCCATGGCTTTAATAAACAAATTGTAAAACAAAACAAAAAATGTTTGAATTAATAAAGCGAGTAATGAGATATTTGTTTAACAGTTATGGAAGGAGTCTCCAGTGTCAGTGCTGTGTAACAGTCAGTATGTTTTCATCCACAGGAATGTTTATTTGATACATCTTCTTGGTAACATGGCAAATTTACATGATTTTTTTTTAACACTCATTGCTGCTGATGGAGCAACTGCTTTTAGCTGCTACAAATATTAATGGACATTCCATAATATTAAATGTAACTATAAATGGTTAAAAGTGCAATGTGTCATTAATAAATTAAAGCATGTAATGGGCACAATAGACAATTTCTTTGGTGTTAGAAGAATCAGGAAAGTCAGGAAACCACCCACTTCCCTATGTCAGTAAATTCATTCATTCATTCATTCATTGTCTACCGCTTATCCGATCTATACTTGGGTCACGGGGAGCCTGTGCCTATCTCAGGCATCATTGGGCATCAAGGCAGGATACACCCTGGACGGAGTGCCAACCCATCGCAGGGCACACACACACTCTCATTCACTCACGCAATCACACACTATGGACAATTTAGAGATACCAATCAACCTACAGTGCATGTCTTTGGACCGGGGGAGGAAACCGGGGTACCCAGGGGGAACCCCCAAGGCATGGGGAGAACATGCAAACTCCACACACACCTGGCGGAGGCAGGAATTGAACCCCAACCCTGGAGGTGTCAGGCAAATGTGCTAACCACTTAACCACTAAGCCACTAAGCCACCATGCCCCCCCCATATCAGTAAATGTACTTCCCAAATCATGAATTAAGGATGAAAACTGTCATGAATGCGTACATAACATTCTGTTTGTAAGAAAAAAAAAAAAAAAAGACTAATCAGAATTCTGTGATTTGCTCAAGGCATATCAGAGAACAAACTCCTGTGAGGCAGTCATTTATAAAAAGGGCATGACATTTATGTGGAATCAGTGAATGCATGATAACTAGATGTTGCTTTCCATATCAAGATCCTCTTGTGGTTCTGGACCCAATTTCAGGCCCCAGGGACATTGAACTATTGTCAGTACACCACTTCTGCACTTTGATCATGTAGGCATCATGTTGCAGGAAGCGGGCATGTTCTTTGCTTGTGATTCAGTTCAAAACACATTTTTTATTTTATGTTGAAAATGAAAAATTAAGATTTGGCATTTACAGCTCATTTATGAAATTGTGTAATGGAGGAAAGGGGATTGTTTTGTGATTGCTATCTGCTGGCCTCCACATGAACTTGTAGAGTTATTTTTAGAGGAGGAAAAGTACGAAGGTTTTCTTGAGATTTTTTTAATTCAGTCCTCATTCAGTATTCGAAAGTGAGAGCTTTGCTTTGCATATGAATGACTGCAGATTAACTTCAAACCAAAAAGGAAGTAAATCCCCACAAGGCACATAGTAAAAAACTACATCTCCATCTTTATTCTAAAAACAAAATACCCATTTTCAGTAGAGCTGAAAAGTCAGCGCTAATGTGTTTAGAGTTTTTTTCCAGGTGATATCGAAGGTCTTGTTAACCCTAATTAGCTTTGGATGTCCACCTTCTCAAGGCATGCAAACACAGTTTTAAGCAACTGGATCAATAGGAAATAAAGGCAGCTAATACAGACAGTGCTGGGCTTCTGCGATAATGCTTAGTGGCAAATTGCTGTATGTGCTATGCATATAAAAGCTTATTGAGTTACTCAGTATTGTCTTTCCAGTGTCACTAACTGGTTTACCAGAAGAGTGATAATGTCATCTATTAAACAAAGTAAAGTTTGCATCTTATTACTCATAGTTTTTAAAAAAATACATTAATATATTGTCATTTTGAAAGCTGTTGAAGTCTCACTAGTGTTAAAGGAAGGCATGAACAACTTGAATATTCATCTTTATAATTAATGTATGGCTCCAGCGGCATCCATTTATTTTGTAATGAATTTCTAGTTTAGCTTTGTATTGTTGTTCCATGTTTTCTGTCTTTGATGTTCATTACTTTCTAAAGTAATTAATCTTAAATTACCCGGAGCTACCTGCTGATAGTCAAACTAATGGAATTTAGCTCTTGCTTCATCTCCGCCTAAGAACAGCGAAGCAGCTGCACCTTAGTCCTCCTTATCTGTACAGCTGCATTGCACGATGGAAACTTTGAGTCTCCACAAATTCTGCATTGGATTTATCTTTAAGATGTTGAAAGTTGAACAGAACAGTGGTGTGTTTTTTTATTTTTGTTTTTTTTAAAGGAATTTGACTGTTATCCCTTACATTTGATATTAACACCATTGTAACTGTTCTGGCAAGATTCCCCTTGCCAGATGTGATGTCAGTGTGGCAGACAACCGCTAACATCTTACAAGAATAACAAAAGTACAGCACCAAGCAACAATTTATTAACCGAATCACTAAGCACATCAAACAAAAAATTTTATATAAACATCTTTCAATGTGGAGTGTCCCTTTAAGGTAAGTAAAACTCAACTCTTTAGCAAATATATAAAAACTATACCTAAAGCATTTCCTTTACACTACAGTAATGCAACCTAGAGCTTCTTTGCCATAATATAACTCATTCAAGGAGAGGGGCTTGAAATGGTGGAGAAAAAGCATGAATGGGTGAGTAGTAAATGCACCTTCTCTGCCATCAAGTGAACAATCCATATGGCAACATACACTAACCTGCCACTCAAGCTTTTCAACCGTGATTATCCCAGTTTGACAGCGGGAATCCTCCTGTAGCTACAGCCTGGTTGCTATGTATTTCTCTCAAAAGCTCTTAGAATAATGGCACATCCCACCTCTGATGTCAGAGCTGTTGATGTGTGTGAGTGTGAGCAAGTGAGCGAGCGAGGGAGGGGAGCTGTAGCCTGTTGCTTATGTTCCTCAGATGTGCCGCTAGCACTCACTGAACAACACAGACGAAGTGGAGTTGAAGCTCGGAGCAGCAGCTCACAAGTGCTCGTTCTCTTCTCCTCCGTGACCTTTATCGTCTCTCCTCTGACCTCCATCTTTTCTTAAATACATAAACACCATGAGCACATTTGACTGCAGACAAACCGGATCAACCCTGTGGTAAGTGCATTTGAGTCTTGTGTCCTTTCTCGTGGGTTTAGTTTCAGTTTCAACTGCCAAACAAATTGCATGTGTACTTCAGATAAACATAAGTAACTGGAATTGTGTCATTCAGTATTATTTTTTTCTGCAGCATGTTGGTAAATTGTTGTATTTCATCTGTGTACTCGTAATGTAGATATCAGGTTATAGATTCTAGACATGACTGTTCTTTATTATTTATTTATTTATTTATTTATTTATTTATTTATTTATTTATTTATTTTTTAAACTGCTGATCTCCTGGCACAACATTCTATAGAGTTTACACATATAAATAGTGTGAAAGTGGTGTTCAGTGTTAACTGCCACTTTTTGTTTTTCCTTACCATTCTGCTAAAGAGACTGTGGTGTGTGAAAATCCCAGGAGTTTTTGAAATACTCAGACCAAACCATCCGGGACCAACATCTATGCCATGATTTAAATCACGGGGATCACACTTTTCACTGAAATGTGACTTATAGCTGCACAATTTGATGCATTGTGCTGCTGCCATCTGATTGGCTGACTGGGATAATTGCATAAATGAGCAGGGATAGATGTGTTCCTATTAAAGTGGCCTGTGAGTCTATAGAATTTTTTGTATACCATATACTTATGCAACAACCATTTTGCATGCTACAAAATGTGTACAAAAATACCATATGGAAGTGATTAATATTAGACATTTGTTGCAGATGGTGGTGTAGATGTTCTTGTATTGCATCATTATGACTCACATTTATGATAAGATTGATTCAATTAAAATCTCTACATTTTTAATAAGAAAAAAATGTACATTTGTTCTGCCTCACTAGTCATGATTTTTCTTTATGATGGTGTGGTTATTTCCATGATTCAAATCTTCTCCTTAATAAATTGCTTTTAGAAATAATACAAGCTTATAATATTGATAAGGCATTGGTGGCTCAATGGTTTCTTGCCTACCATGCGGAAGGCCTGGGTTCAATGCCTAAAAAAATGGGAGGGTTATGTCAGGAACGGCATCCGGTGCAAAGCCTGTGCCGAGTTGTTGTGCAGACCACTTGTTCCACTGTGGTGACCCTGAACAGGGAGCAGATGAAAGCAACAAGCTTATAAGATACATCATTAGGCATCAAGACCACTTTTGAGAGTTGATATATAGCTGAAGATCACAGTGTTGTGTGTTTCTATGTTATGTGTCAAATCTGAAACCCACTAAATTTTGCTGTTCTGCTTCAGAGACAGAAGCATCAATAGTGTTTAGTCATCAGGAAAATTGTGCTTGAGGAAGAATATGATTTTCTGACACAGACCAAAAGATTTCTGTAGTCACACACTTCTGAGATCTGTCCGTTGATCACAGGCATAGAGTCAAAAATATTTCTCAATCATAGTGGCAGAATAATGTTTATTCAACAACGGTTTAACATTGTTGTACTGCAGGAGTGTCAGACTCAGTCCTTGAGTGCCTCCACACTGCAGAATTGATTATTCCCCCTCATTTAACACATTCCATCCATCAGGTCTAAGAGTCTTTCTTGGGCTGGATATTTGAGTTTTAGAAGAGGTTAAAAAATATTGTACAGAATATGAGGCACCTTTTTCTTTTGCAAATGTATTCCTCTTTTTTTTTTTTGCATATCCATGCCTAGTTTGAATGTGTGCTATTATTGTTTCATGTTACCTTCATGTTGTGTCTGGATAAAATGACATCATTCTCAACAGAAAGTATTTAAATCTCTCTCCAGGTGGCTTGGAATTTTTAGGCATAAGTCACTTTTATCTAAATGCACCATATAATTACTTTTTCTTGCAAGGCATGTTGTCTGAGTGAGGAGCATCTTGCACTGTGAATAAGTGGAAATGTTCAGAATGTTCTCTCCCTGGATGCAAAGGGTCATCAGTGCTAGCCCTTAGTGGAAGAGGCAGCTTTTGTTAAAAGGCTAGTAGCTATACATTAAATGGAGGAGGAATAGCACTTTGAGGACATCAATCTGAACACCAACCCACCCCCACAACAACTCCCAACTCCCAGAGTGCAATGTTTGCAATAGCTCTAATGGCTAGCTTGCGGGTGGGAAAGATTCCCATTTGCATATCATGAATTTCAAGTATGGAAACAAGTAGGATGAAAATGAGTTTAGCCCGAACGGAGGGAATCGTATCCTGTGCACATTTGTATCCTGTGCAAACTTTCCCCAGTTCAGTGTCAAAGTAAGAAACAGAATTAATTGATCAATGATTTAGTTTCCACAAAAAACACACAGGTGATTCAGAAGACAATTTCGGTATGGATTTCAAGATATTTATGGATTTCAAGACATGGTGCATTTATCATAATTATCATAATATTATGATCAGTTCAAAAGTTAACCTTACTTGAAACAAGAAATCTGAAACATTAGATGTGTTTAGTATTGAAATGTATTTGTGTTGTTCGATTCTGTTGCTCATTTGTTGCTATTTTTGTTATTCCTGTGGGAAGTAAACAGCTGTGTGCTACACTGACATCACAGGGGACCATTTCAAGCTAGTGGCAGCATGTCCTTAAGTGCAGGTAGGACAGAGCACAAGCATATACTTAATACAAGCCTTTTACCAATTTCCAATCTTCATAAAGTTCACAGACACAACTGCATATATACTTTAAAAACAATTGAAAAACTAATTGTCTCTTTTAGGGGAACAATTTTTTAAATGTTTTTGGCAGATATAAGGCAGATATTTGACAGATATAAGCTTTGTTGTTTTGCTCAGCACCCCATTTAGCTTTGTAGACCTTAATGCTGGGGCACGGTGGCTTAGTGGTTAGCACGTTTGCCCCACACCTCCAGAGTTGGGGGTTTGATCCCGCCTCCGCCATGTGTGTGTTTAGTTTGCATGTTCTCCCCGTGCCTCGGGGGTTTCCGCTGGGTACTCCGGTTTCCTCCCCTGGTCCAAAGACATGCACTGTAGGTTGATTGGCATCTCTAAATTGTCCGTAGTGTGTGAATGAGAGTGTGTGTGCCCTGCGATGGTAGGCACTCCGTCCAGGGTGTATCCTGCCTTGATGCCCAATGACGCCTGAGATAGGCACACGAGAATAGATCGGATAAGCAGTAGACAATGAATGAATAGTTAATGCTTTCGGCTGCTCCCTGTTCGGGGTCGCCACAGCGAACCAACTGGTCCGCACATCAACTTGGCAAATGTTTTATGCCAGATGCCCTTCCTGATGCAACCCTCCCATTTTTCCAGGCTTTGGACCGGCACTGCATCCAGTGGCTGGGGTTGAGACATTGGCTGGGAATCGAACCCGGGCCTTCCGCATGACAGGCGAGAAACCTACCACTGAGCCACCAATGCCCCCGAATGAATGAATGAATGAATGAATGAATGAATGAATGAATGAATGAATGCCCTTCCACCTAGTGGTCAAAAAGGGGAACTACAACAAATCAAAGCGAAAGCCCATAACATAAAATGCATCTGAGTTGAATTTTATTTTATTTTATTTTTAATATTTATTTATTTATTTATTTATTTATTTATTTATTTATTTATTTATTTTTAGCAAGTTTAGCACTGCCATCACTTTAGTCTGTATTTTAGGAGTAGAAAAAAAGAGATTAATTCACACTGTTATCGAGCTAGCTATATAAGCAGTTAGTGTAACTTCATAAATAATCATAATTTCACAAGTTGCTTAGAAAATTGTAATTTAATCAAAAAATTATTTAGCAACTTTGTTTGTGCAACTGAATAACAGTTTGATCAAGATCATTAATCTATTGTTGGCTCTCATGCTCTTATTATGGGGTTACTCAAAATTTCACTCACTATTAGCCTGTAGCATAAGCTAATTGTGTTCTTTGTTTTTTCCTAGTCAGAGTTGAACACAGCATAAATCCCCATGGTGCTACTGTCTGCTGCTTATTAAACAGCATTGTGGGTAATATAGTAAACAGATCCAAAATTAAAATAGATTAACATGTCAAGACAACAAGCCTAAACAAACAAAAGTCAACTTAAAAATTCATTATAAAATACATCTTCTATACCATTGAAGACCGCACACAATTTGATTTAATCACATTTTATTTGTACAGAGCAAACAATTTTGTTTGTTCGCAATAACAGACATTGCTGCAAATCAGTTTTGCAGAAATATATAAAGGATATAATTTAAATTAACCCCTGATGAGCAATCCGGAGGTAATGGTGGCAAGGGAAAAAACTCCCTGAGATGATATGAGGCAGAAACCTTGAGAGAAACCAGACTCAAAAGGAAACTCATCCTCATCTGGAGACACTGGATAGTGTGCATATAAATCATTTCACTTCTTTAACCATGTTCTCCTTGGTCAAGCAGGAAATTTATTCTAGTTTTAACATGAATCTATTTTGTTGAAGTTATCAACCTTTCACTGATGGAACCTTAAGTGCAAACCATTCATTGCAATTGCAATCCAGTGGTCTCTATGGTATCTCTAGGTTGTCCATGTGGGCCATCCTCAGCAGCGGTGAGTGGTTTCCAAGTGATGAGAACTCCAAGCAGAAGTAGGGCATTAGGATAGATCAGGCAGGTCCGGAGAGCAGAACACAAAAGACAAAAGCTAGACCCTGAGTGCCGTACAAGATAAATCATGCTTAATAAAAATAAACATGAATCTGGTGCAAACAGTACTGTGTGGTGAGTGTCAAGGTCATGTGATGTGACTTGACGTGACGTGTAAGCAACCGTGACAATATGTATGTTATCAGAGCGTTTTTTAGCCATTAGAGAAAGTGCAGAATGTACTAATGCTTTTCGATCAATACCTTTGATCTTTTAATGGCCATTTTCAGCCAGAAGATGATTCTGACTTTTGACTTCAAGGCAAAAACGTCCAACTCGTTTGCACGGCTTAAAAGGCCTGTCTCCATGGTAGTGATGTAGTCTGATTATTTGGAGCCTTTTTTTCATGTACTGAATGAGTCTTAAATTTCATTATTATTATTAGAATATTCAGCTAATTGCTTTTTGTCCCTTTATTTCCAGTGTAACCATGTGCAGTAGACCACAGGCATAATTATCACCCACAGTTCTTAGTTGTGGTAGATCATGGGTTGTCTGGACATTGTGTTAAATTTTTACACTGACCTGCAGTTACAACATGCTCAATTACTCTGTTCTGCTTGAGTGTTACCATGCAGTTTGAACAAAGCTTCATGCTGAGTGACCATGTCTAATATTTGCCTACACAAGCTCATTATATGCTTTAATTGTTTACATTAGTCTTGTCTTAAATGGTTATTTGGTTTCTATTTTTGTAGTTTAATCACAATATAACATTAATCAGTGTAATTAAGTGAGTTAGAACTGGACTTCAGGAACTAAGTAAACACACTTACTGTATGCTACTAAGCCATTAACTTCCCCCCATAATATTTTAGCCCCTAGTGAAATATCAATCAATGATTATCACATTTAAGCACATTAAAGTTCATGGCAGCTTCTGCAGGCTTGCAGGGGCTACAAATCCATTACTTCACCTTTTGCTCAGTGTTAGTGTTCACCACTCACACAGTGCTGAACCATTCTCTGGCAATTTAAGTGCCATTTTAATCCATCTTATCAGCTAAAGTGCACTCCTGTCTTCTCAAAGGTCACTGACACCATCAAATAATGCTCAATATTTTTTCTATCCCTTCCCAAACTCCCACTCGTCTCACCACAGGTCCCATGTCGTCTTTCTTTCGATAACCTAGCCTTATATATCATCCACTTCTCCATTGCTTAGATGCATGTTGAGGCCAGCTGATTGTAAGAGCTAGACGAACACTCTGTCAGCATCCACAACCCTCTCCCAATGCAATTTCCCCCCATAACAGACCACCATAGTCTCAATTCCAGGAAGTATTTTGACATAATGGAGTGTATCCACAAAGAAAGCAATGTGTTTACTGGTTTGTGTTTGCTGTCACCCAATGGTGATGGACTATAACTGGATAGGAGTATGTGGTAATGCATGTGGCTGGCGTATAAAGTCTTGTGTAGTCCTTATGAGATGCATGTTGTGGTTCAGTGTGAGGACATTATCTACAGAAAAAAGTCATGAAGGTAAAATAGAGAGGGGGCAACAAGAACAAATCTTATACAATTTCCAGAAAAGAAAAGAAAACCAAAAATATATCTAACTGAACAACATTTTGTAAGATGCTCTAGTTTACTACAATTTCATCTATGATTTGAGACCAGTTTCTGTAAATTTTCATGCTGCATGCTGGAACATGATGCGACAAGTTCATGATCTTATTTTATTTCACTGTCTGAAAAACATTTAAATGTATTATGACTGAAATACATGTTTAATGTTAAATGGTACACGGTCAGCGGGTACATGTGACAGTCAATAACAAGGCGAGGAGAAAAATGTTCAAAAGGCACTAAAAGTTCCTAATTTGCAGTTTTCATCAAAACCTAATTACAAGACCATTGAACGTGACATGGGGGGTACAGTGTCTTGGTGGTTAACACATTTGCCTCACACATCCAGGGTTGGGGGTTTGATTCCTGCCTCTGCTATGTGTGTGTGGAGTTTGCATGTTCTCCCCGTGCCTCGGGGTTTCCTCCGGGTACTCCCGTTTCCTTCCCCAGTCCAAAGACATGCATTGTAGGTTGATTGGCATCTCTAAATTGTTTGTAGAGTGTGATTGCATGGGTGACTGAGAGTGTGTGTGTGCCCTGCGATGGGTTGGCACTCCATCCAGGGTGTATCCTGCCTTGATGCCTGACATAAGCACAGGCTCCCCGTGACCCGATATGTGACTGATTTTTTTCTCTAAATAATTTTTTTAAGTGATTATTAGATTAAACCGAAGAATGTTAGTTCAATAATATATAGGCCATTTCAGTTTCTTGGACAATTACTTGTCTTTGTACAATGTGTATACAAAAGTTCTACCTTTGAGGCTAACAATGGCCACAGTTACTGCTGTTTCTCAATATGCTGACCAAGGAATCGCAGATGCAATTATGGTAGGCTATAAAAATGGAGCATAAATGAAAGACACAAAAATACTTTCTAGTATATATACTTCATAAAGAGAGAAAGATTGCTGAGCCTAGCAAAAACAAATAACCTGACAGGGTGCAGACCACTACATTGGATGATAGAAGAATTCTTTCACTCCAGAAGAAAAAACACCAAACTGATCAACTATATAGGCATAGATTTATTTTCAACAACTACTACAAACCACTGGTAAGCATCGATTATACAAATGATACAAGGAGTAAACTGTTGCAAAAAAATTCATAATAGAAAGAACCTGTGAAACATTACACTTTTGGGACCAACGAGTACAACGTTCTTATCTTGACGAGATTGGCAGCTGAGCTGTTGCTCAATGTGCATTTATGCCAATTATTTAAGATAAAATCCATAAAATAAGATGAAACCTATCACTAGTGAGGAAACTTAATGAAAATTAATTCATTGTGTTTTTAGGATGCAGAACTCAGCCAGTTTTATTTAAGGGCAATTCATTAGAAATCAAGAACACTAGAATTCAGGGGCAAACAGTGAGAGAAATCTGTTACTATCCAATTATTTTTTTATCATTTTTAATTTATATATAAAACAATTACTGGATAAACACTATATAAAATGACAGTGACAATTTTACAGAGTGATGTATCTTTAATTGTAAATAGAAATTCGATGTGGTTACATTACTCACCCAGAGACACATGCTACTAAATTGGCTATAGCCAGGAATGTATAAAAACACAATGTACACAGCAGCACGCAGTATACATGATTCATCCAAAAATCAGCCTGAAACAGAAGCAGCACTGCACCAAAGGTTAAGCTCGGTGCAGATATGGAGACGAACACATCCACAGAGAATATCAACTGCTTCTTTATCTATGGTTTGACATGATAAGGCCTGGGAATGCAATTGTAGCCCTGAAGAGCTGCTTTTTTCAATATATTCAGTGATTTATTAAATCCACCCACAATATCTAAAAAAATGTGTACTTTCCTATCTGCCTGAGATGGTACAAGCAAAGGCCTTACGATATGATTCTGGCTACAGGCATATACCGGCCTGAACATTTTAACATTTGAAACTCATTTTGACATATGCTGGAAGAAATATAAGAGAGGATATTGCCCAAGAGATGTTCATGTGTAGCCTGAGGTGTGGCTCAAAAATATATCTTCTTGTATATTCGTCATGTCAGAGCTCTAGAGGGGATATGAAGGACTGAAGCACTTTTCAACAGAGTACAAAGGCACCAAGTGGATTTCTTGTAGGTTTTCCTTTTTTCCATATAAGGTTGTCTTGCTTCCATCTGCAAGGTTATGTAGAGGTTAAAATGGAACAAGTTCCCTTTTGACTTATTGACTGAATTTTCTGTTTGAACAACTGCATTCACATAAATAATCATAAAATGACAGATAGTCGATTGGGTTATTTCACCGAATGCTTTTTGCAGTCCACAAGAAAGTCCACAAGACAAAAATTAAGAGAATTGAGCCATAAAAGCTCAGTTCAATCCAAGAATCTGAACAACAGCACTTATAAGAAAAAAGAGATGATCAGATGAGTACAGATTCTAGCATGTGAAGAAAGCAGAAAGTCCTCCAGCGAAATCTCCCAGAGGATCCGTTCAAGGGGAAAGAGCCTTGGTGAGTGGGAGAACAGAGAGCAGAAGTCATGGAGAAAAAGAAATAAAAGATCCAGGATGTGAACAAAGCAATGGAGCCGGATAGGTGGGAGGCAACTGCTCAGAGCATGAGATGCGTGGGATGGGGTGGACCAGGGTTGCCAAGCATTCTCACCAGGAAGCAGGAAAAGAGTGTCCAAATGGGCTAAGGCACAGCCCTGAACATGGCAACCAGAAATGGTATATTAGCATTGAAATTGGCATTAGTTTAGATCGGAACATCGAAGTCAGTGAGCCAAGACATTTTTGAGTGTGTCCGATGGTCTGAACAGATATTGTTTGGTAAAGGCCATGGTAGTAGAGAGCTATAATCTGATAAGTGGAATATACATTAGTCAGCGTATACATATACGTAGCAGGCATAGTAACCTTTACAATATGTATTAAATGTTTGACTCATTTGTGAATATGCAAAAACATAAAATAAGTTTCAGCACACTAAATCTGCATCTAATATTCACATATTACTCTCATGTGAGTGAAGCACAATGGCACAAAGAATTGTTTCCACCTCAAAGCGCCAGGGTTTGATCCTGAACTTGGCTTATTGTCTGTGTGGAGCTTCATGTTTTTGGTTTGGTTGGTTGCCTCCCACTTCCCAAAAACACATCAGTAGGTGGATTAGCTGTTCTAAATAAGTGTAAATGAACATGAGTTCATGGTTGAATTTATAGTATCTACACGCCCAGTGTTCCCGGGATAGGTCACTACAGCCCTGACCAGGATAAAGCACTTCCTGAAGATTAAGTAAATGAATGATTATTATTAAGGGTCTAACAGCAGTGACATTTTCACCCCTGCAGAGAAACAACAAATAATTTTGATGATCAATAGTACCTGACTTTGAGGAGAAAAAGAAAAAAACCCAACAACCTCAATGACCACTTTATCTTTACATACAACATGGTATAATGAACAGACTGGACTATTGAAATGCTAGCACTTCTTCAAATTTTTTACACCAACCATTAATTTCTGTAAATCTTGTTTGCACCATTTTGGTAAGCATCAGTAAGTGTAAATGACCTGGAGCATGTTTGAGGTAGCAGCGTGAACAATGAGATGGAGCCAGAGACCATCTGTGAGTGGAACAGTATGAGGTGGGAAGATATGCCGGTTGTTTCAAACAAAATCTCAAATCTGTGAGTCGAAAGCAATTGCAGAGGATAAGCCCTGGAGCAATGTTGTGATCTCACTGCTGCAGAGAGAGATAGGAAGAGAGTGAGAGCTCTTGACTCAACTGCTTAAGACTCATCTATGTTTCGCTTATGCTTTACTGTTGCCTTCAAATACATCTGGCAATGCAGAAAGAAGGCTAGGAGGACAATAAAGTCACACAAACCACAGTCTGTTCTCACTACTGTGCTCAAGCGATTGCTACTGCAGCATGAGAATCAACACAGAGTGTTCCTGGAGGAGCTACTTTCCACAAGTGATTAAGGCTTTGAATAGGCCCTCCGATCAGGCCTTATTTCTTTTATCTCTGATTCACAGACACACTAAGCTGCTCTTACGAGGACCTTGACTGTTCTAACATATCATTCATTCCAACACACATCACACATACACAAATACCAAATCAGGACATTCATGGCCCCATACTGTGTATATATCAGATTTGACTTGCATATTGCACCAAGATATTTTTCCTTTGCACTGCTTTTTTTTCTGTCATATTTGTAATGGGGGGCATGGTGGTTTAGTGGTTAGCATGTCCGCCTCACACCTCCATTGTTGGGGGCTTAATTCCCAGCTCTGTCATGTGAGTGTGTGTGTGGCGTTTCCATGTTCTTTCCATACCTCAGGGGTTTGCACCATGCACTCCAGGTTCCTCCACCAGTGCAAAGACATGCATTGTAGGCAGATAAAATTGAAGTCTCTCTAAACTGTCTGTAGTGTGTGATTGTGTTTGATTGTGCCCTGTAATAAATTGGCGTCCTGTCTAGGCTGTACCTTGCCTTGTGCCCTGAGTCTCCTGGATTAGACTCCAGGTTCCCCGTGACCCAGTAGGTTAAGAGATGTATAGAACAGATGCACTATTTGTACCGTTTGCACTGTATAACTCTCTGTATGTGACAAACAAAGAAACTTGAAATTTGAGTCCCCCCATAGAGGACCCCATATGTGAAGTGTATGTAATACACCTATTGTAAGTTTAATATACAGTATAAATGCTATGAAGGCCTGAGGAATTTTCAGTGTACAGACTCTTACTGTATTGTGTTTCTTTTCTGGTAAGCCTTCAGAGTGCTGGCATTTCACAGGGGGAAAATTCAACATAAAACTGAATCGCCTTCGCCCACATCATACCAATTGGCAGGTAGCAATGTGCAAATGATTGGGGGTGGGGTTGTGGAAACTGGTGGGAGCTTCGACCCTGTGTGTCTGACACCCTTTCTTTAAACGTGCTAATCTCAGTGTTGGGCAGTAGTGAATCCATCAGTTTAACCACATTTCCCATTGCAAGGTAGAAGCATTTTTCTTTTTTAAATCAAGTTGTTTGAGGTAAACTATTTTCTCCATCAAGTAACAGTTTTTTTTACACTCCACGCTGATTAAAACATATTGTTGACAGTGAAAATGTAACTAAGACGATGCTAAGAAAATAAAACAGATGTAGAGTTTATTGCTACTCTTCAAATAATAGTTGAAAAGGTTGCAGCATGTCCTGTTGGTTATTTAAGGCTATTTTTCTCTTTCAATTCAATGCGGTGAAGCAGTTACTTATTGAATCAGTGTTTAGAGACTTTTTGTCAAATAACTTGCACCTATCTATAATATTAAAGTAACTTGTCAAGTTGTCAAACTGTAATACCTTATTTCAATTTATCTTCATCAGATGAGGTGAATGATTGTATGAGTATTTAGTTGTCTTACAGCTATTATTAGCTATGATGAAAGGCCTAGACTCTATAGCAGAACTCCGTAGATATGGCTAGGGAATGACCTTGATGCATCAGCACACACACACGCACACACACACACGCACACACACACGCACACACACACACACACACACACACACACACACAGACACACACACAGACACACACACACAGATATTAGCTGACATTTTTTACTTCAGGAGCAGAATAGTTAGAAAGTGTGTTTGTATGAAGACAGAAAGCTTGTTAGATTGATTTCTCTCTGAAGATTGTGTGAAGATATAATAAATCTTACTTCTCTTACATTTTGTGCCTGCATGTCCTTTAATTGTCACAGGAACCTGAGACTAAAGACAGACAACACAATCTAAAAAGTTCAAGAGGCCACAGCAAAAACAGCAACATCCTCATCACATTCAAAACACTACCATTTTGATTGAAAACAGACACGATGCCTCGGTGCACGCACACATTCTATTTATGTGTAACAGAGCATCTGCTGACATTGACCTCACTTTGCTGCTACATACTCTGTTGTTTGATGGACAAGACCCTCCTGTTCTTTAGGAAAATAAAATATAACATATACAGTCATGTGAAAAAATTAGGACACCCCATTGAATATTCAGTTCTTTATTAAGAAATGTCAACATGTCAATTTCTGATCTTGTTTTAATTTGTACCTGTAGATGAAAGTGATGTAATTGCATGTAAACAACAAAATGTTAGATCTGGGCTTTGACTCAGCCATTCCAGAATTCTCCATTTTTTACTTTTCAGCCAGTCCTTGGTGGATTTACTGGTATGTTTTGGGTCATTGTCATGTTGCAAGGTTCAGTTTGGCTTTAGCTTTAATTTTTTGACCATCTGTCTTACATGTTCCTCAAGCACCTTCTGATACAATGTAGAATTCATAATGGATTCTATGATGGTGAACTGGCCAGGTCCTGCTGCAGCATAGCATCCCCAAACCATAACACTTCCACCTCCATGTTTCATATTTGGTATGAGGTTCATTTGCTGAAATGTTGTATTAGTGCGCCAGACAAGCCCTGTTATGGTGTCCAAATAATAAAATTTTAGACTCATCTGTCCGAAGTATATTATTTCAGATGTCTTGGCCTTGTCTCTGTGTTCTTTGGGAAACTTCAGTCTTGCCCTCATGTTTT
The DNA here is from genome assembly GCA_033459395.1 of Hemibagrus guttatus. Classification (NCBI taxonomy): domain Eukaryota; kingdom Metazoa; phylum Chordata; class Actinopteri; order Siluriformes; family Bagridae; genus Hemibagrus; species Hemibagrus guttatus. Next base: position 7,011,624 of record JAUCMX010000017.1, on the reverse strand, counting down.
TTAGACAGCAAAGGTTTCCTTCTTGCACACCTCCCATAATATTTAAAGTTGTGTAGTCTCTTTCTGATTGTAGATTCTTGCACTTTGGCATAAACTGTAGCAAAAGCTTCCTGTAGATCCTGTAATTTTAGGGGTTTTGGAGACGTCTTTAAGCATCTTGCGGTCTGCTCTTGGGGTGAATTTGCTTGGACGGCCTGACCTGGCCATGTTGGCAGATGTTTTAAGTGTTCTCCACTTGTAAATGATTTTCTGGACAGTGGAATGGCTGATTACAAATTCCTTTGAGATCTTTTTATATCCTTTACTAGACTCATAAGCATCAACAATCTTCTTTCTGAAGGCCTCAGAGAGCTCGTTGGATCTCACCATGGTGATGCCTCTCACTTCAACAATTAAGAGCAAACTTAGCTAAATGTCTAAGGTTTAAATAAAGCAAGCCTCCTTCAAAATGCTCTGTAACGATGTTCTATGTTGCACAATGCACAAAATGCTCTGTAACAATGTTACACCTGATGTGATACACCTGTAAGTAATTTTATCCATCTTAAGTACAAATAAATGTAGGGGTGTCCTTGTTTTTTCCTCACAAGAATTTGGATTTTTTAAAATTACATTTTACAGATCATTTAAAAGAGACTTTTCTTTGTTTTTCTTTGTTAGTTATATTACTTGAATCTTTCAATATTGTTAAAATGAAGATCAAATGCCCATATGTTTAGCTATGTTAAAAAAAACACAGGCTTTCATGGAATGTCCTAATTTTTTCACATGACTATACACATATGAATAAGTAAGAGGTAAAGAAGCGAGTGCAGGCAGGTTGGAATGGGTGGAGAAAGGTGTCGGGAGTTCTGTGTGGTAGGAAAATATCAGCGAGAATCCAGGGGAAGGTGTACAGGACAGTGGTGAGGCCAGCCATGCTGTATGGTTTAGAGACAGTGTCACTGAGGAAGAGACAGGAGTCAGAGCTAGAGGTAGCAGAGCTGAAGATGTTGAGGTTCTCTTTGGGAGTGACAAGGTTGGACAGGATTAGGAATGAGTACATCAGAGGGACAGCTCATGTGGGACGTTTTGGGGGACAAAGTTAGGGAGGCCAGATTAAGATGGTTTGGACATGTTCAGAGGAGGGAGAGTGAGTATATTGGTAGGAGAATGTTGGACATGGAGCTGCCAGGCAGGAGGCAAAGAAGAAGGCCAAAGAGGAGGTATATAGATGTAATTAATGAGGATATGAAGCTAGTGGGTGCAAGTGTTGAGGATGCAGAAGATAGGGATAGGTGGAGAGAGATGATTCGCTGTGGCGACCCCTGAAGGGAAAAGCCGAAAGAAGAAGAAGAAGATACACATATGAATAAGTGTGTGGGTGTGTGCATGTAGCCAAGCAGCTTTGCAATACTGAGCTATATTGCAATACTGAGCTCTAAGGGCCAGTTTGGGAAACACAGATCTATAACAAAACATTGCATCGTTCTACTGTAAAGCTTGAGTTGAAATGAAGTGCTTGGATATTTTGGTACATTTAACCACAGTGTCAGTCTCTGCTGAGGCCTTCTTTTTCTGCTAAACATTATGATCAGTATGTGTCTATGCTTTTCTCCCATGTAATTGTTCCTCTTTTGTGGTATACAGCCCTCCAAAGGATTGAAAGGTGGCAAGAAAAGTGAGCAATTGCAGAGCGTTGAGACAGCAGACCCTCCCCAACCGCACAGAGGGCTTAATTTGACAGGACCGGAAACAAAAGGCCATGTGTAATCATTATCTGGTGCTGACTGACAATGCAGGTGCCTAATAAGCATCCAGTGACACATTTTTACCCTGGCTTTAGTCATCCAAAGACCCCTATCTTAATCCCTGATTGGAGCGTGAATGTGCTGTGGTACAGACACTAATTTGTGACTTGTGAACCAACTGCTTCTTAATCACAGTAATTAACTTAATTAGTTTGGACACCGGCCGAGTTGTTGAGATGCTGTGGTGTGAAATGCCTCTGTAACCATGGTCTGGAATGCATCTGCCGAAGATATGTGCATCTGTTAGATCTGTTTATGATTGCTGTTTAGTTGTGGTGTCAAAAGGACATGTAAACATAAATAAGTACTTATATCAATGATGAAATATTATGAAATATTTTGGGGGCATAAACAGGATGACGAATCTTGATGGCATATATCATAAAAGATAACATTTGGATAAATATGTTGCATTCTGCAAACAGATATAGTGATAATATTCTATGCAGATATTAATGTATTCAGAGCATACATGTAGCATTTCCACAGATTTGATTATTGCAACACAACGTTTCTTTGCATTAGAAACTACATTTACATTTATGGCATTTGGCAGACCCCTTATCCAGAGCGGCTTACATTTATCTCATTTATACAACTGATGGTTAAGGGCCTTGCTCAAGGACCCAGCAGTGGCAGCTTGGTGGTCCTGGGATTTGAACTCACAACTTTCCGAGAGAGAGAGAAAGAGGAGAGAGAGAGAGAGAGAGAGAGAGAGAGAGAGAGAGAGAGAGAGAGAGAGAGAGAGAGATTTCCAAGTTATTTTTCAACTGAGTTATTATATCTACTTATATAAACTTTGCATTGTGTCTGTTTAATCTGTCGCCTTACTGCAACCAAGCTTAATATTAACAAGAATGGTTAAATAATGCCAAAGAACCAACAAAAACACAAGGATTCTCCAGTCTCTCAACTTCAAAGATGCTGATTCACAATCCCTTCCCTAAAAAGCCAGCAGTGGCCCCATTGTTGAGCTGAAGGGCAGTGGCGCATATTAGAAAAGTGCTTTTTGGTGCATTACAGAGGAAGCAGTTCCCTACAGCTGAGCACTCAGTATAATACCATTAGCTGTTTGTTCCACAAGCTCTTTTGGGCGGGTAATTAGAGTTGCACTGGTCACATAATATAGCACTCATTCCTTTACAAAGGAAATGTACTCTGCCGCAAACCTTACGGCATCTGAAGGATTTTTAAAGCCCCTATATATCCTATACACAATACTGTACTGTATATGAAGCTCTGTTACGAAAGCAAGAAAAACAAGACAAAGATTTGATTGTTTTATCTATTAACATTTTAAAGAAATGTAAGAACTATTTAATTCATAGAATCTAAATAAATTACCATTTATTCATTATAAATTACCATTCATCTTCAGTAACCTCTTTATACTGGTCAGGGTCACACTGGATCTGGAGCATATCTCAGTAATTTAGCAATGGTCCACCACAGTGTATACACACACACACACACACACACACACACACACACACACACACACACACACATGCACACTCTTATTCATACCCGTGGGCAATTTAGCAAAATCTGTCTGGCTGCTTGCATGTTTCTTGGGCAGGTAGAAGAAACCAGATAAACTGAACAAATCCAATACAAGATTGAGGAGATGTGTACATGCTGTAAATCAAACTCAAAAATCAAACTGAAAAAAGTAACCAGACTACCCAGGGATAGGCACAGACAGTCGAGCTTAGAAGCTTTGAATACAACCAATCTAACCACTGATGTTAGGTGAGAAAGTAATCCTTGGCAAATCATGTCTTCATGGTCTGCACTTTGTACACAGGGGTGTTGTCATTATGGAACAGGCAATCTACAGAATACATACACCCATCAGGCATTATGAGCACTGACAGGTTAGGTGAATAACACTGATTAATTCCTCATCATGGCACCTGTTAATGGGTGGGATATATTAGGCAGCAAGTGAACATTTTGTCCTCAAAGTTGATGTGTTAGAAGCAGGAAAAATGGGCAAGCGTAAGGATTTGAGCGAGTTTGACAAGGGCCAAATTGTGATGATTAGACGAATGGATCATAGCATGTCCAGCTGCAGCTCTTGTGGAGTGTTCCCGGTTTGCAGTGGTCAGCATCTATCAAAAGTATCCTTTAAGTCCTGTAAGTCCTTCAAGTCCTATAAGTATCCTTTAAGCCCTGCAAGTTGCAAGGTGGGGCCCATGGTGGCTCCACCTCACAACTTACAGGACTTATAGGATCTGCTGCTAATATCTTGGTGCCAGATACCACAGCACACCTTCAGGTATCTAGTGAAGTCCATGCCTTGATTGGTGATTTAGCTGAGCATTCTATACAATTGTGTGTTTCAAACTTTGTGACATGTGGGGAAGGCTGATATAAGGCGGGTATGATGGTCAGTTGTCCAAAAATTTTCAGCTATAAAGTGAATAAAGAAGCTATAAAGAATTTCATTCTTACAAATTCAGGGTATTTGTGAGTTTTTTGGTTTTCATAGCCTGTGTACTATGCAGCATGACAACACTTGAATTGAATAAATATCTGATTGGTAAAATAAAATTATCCAACTTAAATTAGGGATGTAAAGGCAGCATGGTTAAAATGGCCCTAGATAGATATTACAGATTACTCTGTTTATCTGAGTTAGTGTAATGTTCTACACAGTGAGGACATTCTAGTCATATAATATGTGTCTAACCATGTCTATTTAAAGTGTGCATTTGGGTTCACTCTGTCTGTCTCTGATGCACTACCTGATACTACTTAACTCCATTACTCCTGAACAGCCACTGACATCATTTTATTTTGATTTCATGTCCACAAGCAACATAAGTTTGTATATAGAGACAGCTTCTTGATTATGACATTGATTTTGTGTCCCTGCAAATATTTGTGTTGATTTGGATATACTCCAATTTAAACTCATTATCTTGCTCATTGATTAATCTATGGTGATTGGATCAGATCTTTATTCCTGTGGCCAGAGTTTGAACTAAAATATTGATGTTATCAATCTTCACAACAACCATGCAATAAAAGCCACATCTTGCTGGATAAAAATGGAACAGCATTGTTGTTCAAAGACAAAACTTTTTTTTTCTGAAAAATGAGAGCAATATAATGTATTACTTTCTAAAATATTAAAACAAATTCATTTTCAAGATTTTATTTGTTTTTAATATTTTGATTTAATGTTGGCATATATTTTTTGAGGGAAAGTTTTGAAATGTTTACTTTATATAATCAGTTTTTACTTATTCTTTTATGGGTGCCAGTACTTTTGGATCTGGTTATACGCACTTGGCTTGTATACTAATTCATTTGTTCATCATTCCGTTGTGTAGGTGAAAGCCAGTGAATAATTGCTGGCCTCCAGGCATGTGAGGCACTGTGAGATTGGAGGTGTCTGGGTGAAAGATGACTTTACTGGCTGGCGATGGCTCCGACTATGACTACAGTGCCTTAAGCTGCATCTCGGACACCTCACTGAACCCACCACCAATCCAGGATAGCGAGGCCCTTAAGGGTGTTTATTACAAACGAGCCCGGTGTCTTGCTAAGGATCCTGATTCGGATGCCAGCCTCTTGCCTGGCACCCAACGCTTGCATGCCATCATCAATGTGGGTGGCCTGCGTTACCAGTTGCCATGGAGCACGCTGGATGACTTCCCACTGTCACGGCTAGGCCGTCTGCGTCTGTGTACAAGCTTTGACGAGATCATGTGTGTGTGCGACGATTATGACGTAGCTCGCAATGAGTTCTTCTTTGACCGAAGCCCGTGTGCTTTCAGAGCCATCTTGACATTCCTGCGTGCCGGCAAGCTGCGTGCTTTAAGGGACACTTGTGCTCTGTCCTTCCAAGAAGAACTGCTGTACTGGGGTGTCCCAGAGGAAAAGCTGGAGTGGTGCTGCAGAAGGCGCCTGATTCAGCGCATAGAGGAGCGTGATGAGCTTGAGAGGGTGGGCGAGGATGATGAGGATGAGGAAGATGATGATAGTGGCAGAGGTGGTAGGGAGGGAGGTCTGGATCGAGAATCTCGACTGGGCCACTGCATGGTCAAGCTGAGGGACATGGTGGAACGGCCGCACTCTGGTCTTCCTGGAAAGATCTTCGCTTGCCTCTCAGTGCTCTTTGTCACCATTACAGCCATTAATCTGTCCATAAGCACCATGCCTGCCATGAGAGAGGAGGAAGAAGCTGTAAGTTCCTGAATTTTTCACAATATTGTGCCTGCAGAATAATTAATCCATAGTTCACTATGTATTGGTCACAAACTACGTTCAGTATTTAAGAGTTGCATGTGAGTTAAGTTTTCAGTAGTATTTCAAATAATACAATAAAAGATTTGACTGACATATAAAAAGACTAGACATGTTGTGTATGATAATTTGGATTATCTAGATTTATTTGATTTACTAGAACCTGAAACTAATTTGAAATAACTGAATTAAATTCACCATGCTTGAAAGACCGATTTGAATGAAATTGATATGAAAGCTTCAGGCTTCCTACTAAGCAGCTTGGATGATTCCCAAGATGATGCAAATGTGAAATGAGCAAATACTGTCATCCTACCTAGAATAGTAACATTCTTTTGCAAGTAAACATTAGTATTTCACAATGGCTTTTTTCTATCACAGACATGGTATTTGAATGGCAGAAGAATAATATCTTAGTTATCTTCTTTTGTTCACAGCTGTGCATAGTGAAAGAAATGCAAATAAGCAGCTTTCTTGTGGGTTTTCAAACAACCCAGTCAGAACATCCTTCCAGTCAACATACAAAGCATTAGTTTTAACAGTCTGAATTTCCATTACTTACATTTTCACAAATTTTCTTCCACCACATTTTTTTTAAATTACGTTTTTTACATATATCTTTAAACCTAATTACTGAAGAGAGCAGTTTTAACCAAGTATATACAAATATCTACAACTCAGAGTGTATAAAATTATATTAACATTATGTAGTATTTTTTTTTCTTTCAAACATCATGACTGTAGGATCTGCCCATGTGCATATTTGATATATAGGCATTTAGACATTTAGGTATTCTGAATTGGGTGTATGTGTAGTAGCAAGACAATGGTCAAACATCAGCTGCATAGGGTGTGATGATTCTCATCTTTGTGTGATCATGGTGAATTTATTTACGTGTGGCTTATTTGTCTTTTAGGGAATACCGTGCACCGCTGAGCTGAATTCCATGTGTTGTGCATGTGTATAGTGCAAAAATGATAAAAGCATAAAAATCAAAAGCAAAGAGATTAAAAAAATAAATGAAACTTAAAGCTATGAAAAAACTTGCCTGGGGGGGCACGGTGGCTTGGTGGCTAGCACGTTCACCTCACACCTCCAGGGTTGGGGATTCAATTCCTGCCTCCGCCGTGTGTGTGGAGTTTGCATGTTCTCCCTGTGCCTGTGTTTCCTCTGGGTACACCGGTTTCCTCCCCCGGTCCAAAGGCATGCATCGTAAGCTGATTGGCATCTCTAAATTGTCCGTAGTGTGTGATTGTGTGAGAGTGTGTGTGTGCCCTGTGATGGGTTGGCACTCCATCCAGGGTGTATCCTGCCTTGATGCCCGATGACCTGAGACCCGCCTGAGACCCTTGATGCCCAATGACGGCTGAGACAGGCTCCCCATGACCTGAGGATAGATCGGATAAGCGGTACAGACAATGGGAAATGGGAAAAACTTGCCTGTCTCCTGAGTCCTCCTTCCCACTCATACATGCCAGAGTTCTGCAGTGAACCTAACAGTGGTCCCATCACCTCAAAACTGTAGAACCCTGGTGAGCGTGGGTGGTATGATGTCATATTATGGAGGAATTGGAAGATAAAAAAAAAATGCTAATAGGGCCACTATGCTAATATGGACCCCATAACAATTTCTTCTTTATTGTGATTATGAGTGAGACAGATGTCATTACACAGCCTGAGTATTAAAAAAATAAATCTTAAATTCATTAAGGTCAGGCACTGATGTCAGATGCCTGAGACACAGTCTGCATTTCAGTTAACCTGAAATGTGTTCAGTTGGTTTGAGTTCAAGACTGTTTGCAAAGCTTCTTGCTTTGTGCACAGTCGCATTGTCACATTGAAATAAGTTTGAGCTAGGTTCCTTAATTCCAGTGAATGAAATTTTTAGTTTTGCAGCATATAAAGACATCCTGTACAATTGTTTTTTCATAATTTGTTGCAATAGTTTAGGGAAAGCTCACGTGTGGGTGTGATGATCAGGTGTCCACAAACCTTTAAGCCATATGTGGTCGATTATCGGATTTTTCTATGAATTTAGCTCCAAAAGGCAAATTTAGGAAATGACCAACATTTTAGAGCAGTATCTATACATTGTTTAAATGTTCACTGAGCAAAACCAGCTAGCAAATCTCAGATATAGTGTCATTTTTTATCAATGAAAACAGTTTGTATTTAGTAATCATGTATTCACTGTGGTAATTAGATCACTTTGACCCTTTGTTGTTGCAGACACAGCAAACAAATAGCTTGTTTTAATGGTCTATAGTAGCACCACCTACACAGCATGATATCCCTTTGCATGCCCCATAAACTCCCACACATGTTTCAACTACAGAAAGTGATGAAGAAGGACATGAACTGTTCTTGTTCAGTCTGCTTCGTGATAGAGCGAAAAAGAATTCCCCAAATGATGTATATCATTTCTTCGAACAGAGCAGTTTTACAGGGACTCCTGGTTTAAACCAGGAAAGTGTTCCAGTTATGCTGATTTTCAGATTCAGTAGCCTTATATGCTAATTGAATTTAGATGCTGCTTGAATATTAATGTCTGTCATCAGCTATGAAGAGTAACAGGGCAGGTAATTATGAATTATGACTTACCCAAACATTGTAATACCTTGGCAGAAGATTTAATGTTGTGTATGGTTGAAATAAACAACTAGATCTTGTAGTTTATATTTTCAATGTATACAGTATGAATTGCATTAGATGAGATGCTTGAACACAGATCTAAACAGTGAACTTTGTATAAAAGCATGCTACTGTCAGTAATGCATCTCTAATATCTGTGTGTGTATAGAAAAAAAGAGGGAAATTCTGCCTTTTACCATTCTTTCCTTTGTAATCATACCAGAGAGCATGTGTAGTTATGCATAGAATATCCATTACAGCTTTTACATAATCATCTGTATATTTCAGAACATATCCGAGACTTTGAATGCCTGTATAATTTCATGTTTGACCTTTTCTGCAGCAATACTAGTAAATGCACTGAGCTTAATGCATCACTTTAGTACTTCTGTACCACTTAGCCTAATTCTGCATTTGTGGGAGTTTGTTTCATAACACTGAAGTCTTTCTCCTAAAGTGAACATCAAAAGTACTGCTAAAATGCAGGACTGGCTGTAATTTATTAAAGGACAGGGAGATTAATTCATCTCAATTTACAATTATGAATGAGATGGTCTGGGGTTTCTTCCCAGGAGGCATGTAATAACATCGTCCTGTGCTCATCTGCGGAAACCTTGTTAGAACGGCAATATGCTTAGTCATTCCTAACATTTCCAATGCAGTCATCATCACATACACATTTTTGCCGAGCAAATCAACACTTTGCTGATGGGCAGATTTTCAGCAGCAGCATGTAATGCCGGGGTGCAAGCTGGGCGTTATTGATTTTGGGTGATATTGAAATTGATAAGAATGAAGATGTGTGAGTTGTTTGCGGTACCGAAAATTGTACTGATTAAGACAAATGAATAGAAAATGGTTGTAGTGATGTAACAATGCTTATTCTGTAGACAGTAAACCTTAGGAAAGTTTGTTTATAATCTCTTTTTTTGTATTTGTACAGTCAGTCTGTTTTTGAAGCCAAATTTAGAATGACGTAGATTTGCAAAAATTCAGAATTGCTCTGGAATAACCCTATAGACAAAAACTAAATACTACATAGATCCATTTTGACTAAAATTCAGACTCATGTGAACCTCTGATCTATGACCATATAGACATTTATTTACTGGATTGCAGATTTTGGGTGCTTTCACACCTGCCTCATTTAGTTCGGTTGAATCGTACCAGAGTTCGTTTCCCCTTTTGGTGCGGTTCGTTTGGTCAGGTGTGAAAGCAGCAATCGCACTCGGGTGCGCACCAAAAGCGGACCAAACAAGCGTACCGAGACCTGCTTGAAGAGGTGGTCTCGGTACGCTTTCAAACGAACTCTGGAGCGGTTCGTTTGTGGTGAGAACGTGATCCGACCTCGAACAGACCCAACTGCAAAAAGTACTGATCATTTTTGGACTAAACCAGCTGCCGTAGTCAGTGTTTGTTGACAGTTTGCACTTTAGTTAAGAAAAATTAATGCACGCCTCCGCTTGAAGTGACGAGCGATGCGCGCTCGCCGTTTGCAGTGCATTAGAACGTTGTTTTCAAGCCGCATCCGCGCTTCATTATAGAAATGTATTGTTTGCATATTGTGGTGTATACAAACAATGTAATAGATTATGGCCAGGGACAAAGCCAGCCCGCGCAGTCGTCTCTCCATAGTTGTGTTGTCTCCGTGTCGTTTGCTGGCTTTTCCTCTTATGTTGGAATTTTCCCGCACGTAAATTCTGACCAATCGAAAAGCAGTTTAGGAAATACGCCATGGCCAATGAGTGATGTGGATGTTGTCATGTGACTGCATTTTGGTTCGTTTCAACTGGTTCGGCCCAAAGCAATCAGTGTGGTGTGAAAAGGAACCAAAAAAGCTGAAAAATGCTACAATGTATAATTGTTTGCCCTTGGTTCGGACCAAATGAACCGAACTAGAGATGTGAAAGCACCCTTTATTTCAATCCACACATATGAACATACAGCATACACCAAATCTGGAAAGTGTTTTAAAAATGGCCATTTTCATATAAGGGACTATATTTACACTACAGCAGTTTAACAAATACTCTTATCTTGTATACTCAACTAAAGCATGGCATTTTATGACGTCATATTATGATTCGGTGCTGGAATAAATTAAATTATAGGCCACTGCTAATATGGTCAGCTTATTTGTGTAAGGTGCAAGACCTCATGAGTGGCCATAGTCCTGGTTAAGACTAATGAAGAAAACACTTTCAATTGGATAAAGAAGCTGAGAAGGCGCAGATTGCTGTAGTGGCAAAGTGCTTGTAATATGGAGGGTACTGGTTCCCTCTGCTGTGTGTGTTCAGCAATGCAGCTGTGACTAAAAGAATTTCTTATTGCTGTATCTTAACTCGGACTCTTACACAAACGTCACATGAACGTCACACGTGCATGGTCAGATGTCAATCACATGTGTTTGTCTCATATTTCGTTATGTTCTCATATGTAGTGGACCTTTCTTATTTGTTTCATTCTTCATTCATTTTTTCCCCCACAGTAGTTCCTTTTCACACCTGATCACACATTATTCACATGGTGTTACGTGTTTACTTGAATTCACGTTTCAAGGCTCAATAGTGAAATGTATTTTCACGTTTTTACATCACATATTACTCACATAATCACATATGGAAACCATCACGTGTAAGTTTGTGTTTTTTTTCTGCAGGTTACTTATAGTCTTAGTCATATTACTGAGCAAGATATAGTGTGTATAAGTAGGATCAGTTCTTCTGAGAATTTGCATGAAGGTATATATTTGTAAAAATGATTTATTTTGAAAGCAATAAAATACTAATGACTCCTGTTGCATGTTGTAGGGCAAATGCTCCCAGATGTGCTACAACATCTTCATCGTGGAGACTGTTTGTGTGGCGTGGTTTTCTCTGGAGTTCACACTGCGCTTCATTCAGGACCGCAGCAAGCTGGCCTTCCTCCGTCGTCCACTCAATCTGATTGACGTGGTGGCCATCTTGCCCTACTACATCACCCTTGCTGTGGACGGCACATCCACAGGCTCGGGCGGCAGCTATCTGGACAAAGTCGGGCTTGTTCTGCGCGTCCTGAGGGCTCTGCGCATCCTGTACGTGATGCGTTTAGCGCGGCATTCACTCGGCCTTCAGACGCTTGGCCTTACCGCACGCCGCTGCACGCGGGAGTTCGGCCTGCTGCTGCTGTTCTTGTGCGTGGCCATCGCACTCTTCTCCCCGCTTCTGTACCTCATCGAGAACGAGGTAGCGGCCACGCAGGAGTTCAGCAGCATCCCGGCCACGTACTGGTGGGCGGTGATCACAATGACGACGGTAGGCTACGGTGATATGGTGCCACGCAGCATACCTGGCCAGGTGGTGGCGCTCAGCAGCATCCTGAGCGGCATCCTACTGATGGCCTTCCCTGTGACATCCATCTTCCACACATTCTCCCGGTCTTACGTGGAGCTGAAGCAGGAGCAGCAGCGTCTCCTCCAGCGGCGGACTCACTTCCTCCTGCGCGGGCGCGTGCCTGGTCTCGGCAGTATTGCGTCACTAGAGAGTGACGTCCTGTTTCCCAGCGCCTCGTCCGATCCGAGAGACCTCGATGACTGAAATAAAGACAAAAATAAGAACAAAACAAATGCCGTGAATAAGGAAAGAGACCTTTTGTCAGTTGTAGACACATTCAGCAGTCTGAATTAGGTCGTCACTTTTAAACATGAGCTCAAGAGGGCTCAGCAGTATTTAAGAAGTCAGCCTTTAACCGACACAGGGTGAATTCAGGTATATCAGATAAATAACACCTTCAAGTGGTTGGTCCCTGCTTCTAGTATTTATTTGAATACACTGAAAAAATGAAGGTAAGAGTATTTATTACCTCCAGTTTACAAAAGGTTTTTTCAGTTACACGTGATTTCATTGCTTATACTAATCTTAACCTGAACAAGGTTCTAATTAGCGTCATAAGCAAGTTACATTAAAATCTCGCGAGACTGTTGGCACTGACGGGAATTCACTAAGCACAGCAGTAAAGCAGCCATTGTAGGATGTGGAGTGTGGTGCTTGAGTTTATTCAGGGCCTAGGAAATACATGCTCAAGTCATGTATAACGTATAAAATCAAGTTGTGTTAACGTAACATGGAACCAGTGTTCACATTTAAATGAATTAAATTTAATGAGGTTTCTGTGTATGAATTTGAGAAAAAAAATATATTAAAGGTTTTCCAAACCCTGTTAATCTATACTGTATGGCCAGAATTATGTGGACATCTGACTGTAACATTCATACTTTGCTAAAAGTTTGCCACAAAACTCACAATTGTCTAGAATGCCTTTGTTTGATGTAGCATTAAGATTTCCTTTTACTTGAACTAAGAAGCCTAAACATGTTCCAGCATGACAATGCCCCTGACCACAAAGTGTAAAGACATTGGTTTGCCAAAGTTGTTGTAGAAGTATTCGAGTGGCCTGCACAGAGCCCTGACCTCAATACTACTGATGACCTTCGGGATAAACTTGAATGCACCCCAGACCTCCAATACTGACCATCAATCTCACCTCATTAATGCTCTTGTGGCCTGACAGCCACACTCCAAAATCTAGAAGAAAGTTTTTCACTAAGAGTACAGGTTATTATAATAGCAAAAGGGGGTAAAGGGGGGAGTAATTTAGGATGGGATATTCAAAAAGCCCATATGTGTGTGCGCGTCAGGGTTCCACAAAAATGTAGGCCATATAGTGTATGTGTCCCAAATCATCAAACATGTCATCAAAATGATTCTCAGTGAGTCTTAACAAAGGGGTAAGCCATACTTCTTAGGCTATGAACAGAAGTAGATAGTCAGTGCTTTGAGGCTCCTGTGTTGGGGTATTTTGTATTATTAATGGAAAGCCTAAACAATGTGTAAATTGAAAATATATCAATATATCTGAATTCACCCTATTGAAATGCATTACATTAAATTACATTGTTCTCCTTTCTAACCATCACAATTCCCATGATATAAAAACAGAGAAGAGGGTGCCATGTTTAAGTAATTTAATGAACTACTTATTCCTTAAATGTTTAGAACCTGTAATCTAATATATTGTATGTATGTATTTATTCCTCATAATATTTCTGAATACTGTCAACCTCAGAGAATGAGTTTGAATCAAAGGAAAGTTCATGTCCTACACGATAGTCTATTTAAGCACAATGCCCTTAAGCTACAGTAAACAAATAAAGACCAAGGTCACTGGGCTTGTCTTTTACTGTTGACAAGTTTCCAAAATGAATTAAGAATTCACATTTTGTATAATGACTTCAAGAGTGATTTCTTAAATACACATGGAGTATCAAATGAATAAATTTGTCTTAATTTGTGTTGGTGTAGATTTACTCTTTACATACATCTTTACATACAGCCCTACATTGATTGTTTTAAAGAGTTTGCACATTTTTTCTTAAACCTATTGGTTAATTTTGATAAAGTGTTGAGAGTAGGTAGACCAACTCATCATTTTAATCATATGCTAGATAATTAATTATATCACATGAAGCAGATGTCACTGATATAGATATTTTACCTCAAAGCGATAATATCACAGACCATTACCTCATATTGTACACTCTACCCATAGAACAGATTAGCCGTGTCTCTCCATGTTATCGATTTGGTAGAACTATTACTTTGACTACTAAAGACAGATTCACAAGTAATCTGTCTGATATGCCTCAACTTGTTACTATACCCCTAAATGCAAATGATCTAGATAAAGTGACTAAAAGCATAGGTCATTATCTTCACTAGCACATTAGACACTGTTGCCCCCATAAGATTAAAAAAGGTGCACCTGCACCATACAGTAGTCATACCCACGCCCTCAAGAGAGCAAACTGTAACCTTGAAAGTTTTTAGAATTGAGTATAAAGACAGTATGTCCAGCTATAGACAGGCTCTAAAAGCTGCTGGGGTTGAGCACCTGAGCAAACTGATAGAAAATAACCAAAACAATCCCAGGTTCTTATTGAATACAGTGGCTAGACTGACAAAAAAAATCAGATATCTGAAAAGAGTACTCCATCACAGTTTAGTGGTGAGGACTTTATATAGTATTATATAATACATATACTTTATACATATTTCCAATATTACAAAAACAGCCTTCTTCCACCTTAGAAATATTGCCAAGCTAAGAAACATCTTATCTCTATCTCATGCAGAAAAGCTAGTTCATGCATTCATGACCTCCAGACTAGACTATTGTAATGCATTACTAGGTGGTTTTCCTGCATCTTCTATAAAGATGCTAGTTCTTACCAGGTCAAGAAAATATGAAATATATGAAATAATATGAAATAAGAACATATAACCCCCAATATTATCATCCCTGCACTGGCTACCTGTTAAATTTAGAATCGATTACAAACTATTGCTAGTTACTAACAAGGCTCTAAATGGTTTAGCTCCCACGTATCTAAACCCGTCTTCTAACACACTCTTTGAGATTACAAAAGCCCAGATTTCTGGTAGTTCCCAGAATAGCAAAGTCCACTTAAGGGGTATAGCGTTTTCGTATTTAGATCCTTTAAAATCTGGAATAGCCTTCCTGACAGTGTAAGATGCTCAGACACAGTCTCCCAGTTTAAACATAGATTAAAGAAAATCTATAGCCAGGTACACACATAATACATCCCATAACATTTCCAGTACATCTAATTAAATGCACACTATAACCTAGTGCTTTCTAATATTGAACAGCAGCTATGCTAATTCCTTTCCAATTGTTTCCCTTTTTCTACCCATCCCAAGGCATCTAGAGATTGTGTCAGCTCCAGTTGTGTTCCACTTTATGAAGATATCAGACCTTCAGAAGAGGCCAACCCTGTGTGCATCCTGAGGCATCAAGCTCCAGTAGGATTTTGCTTCATGAAGATTTTGGTTATTTATAGTGTAGATGCAAACCAAATGTGGACATGAGGACGACAACAACCTCCTAATTAATACACACAATAACATTCTACATATGCTGTATCTGCATCACACAACTCCAACAGACTGTATATGACTGTAGAAAGGACATTATTCATAATCACACTCTCCAGTGTTTATAATGATTTACAAACACACTCTCTGGTGTCACCCAAATGAGGATGGGTTCCCTTTTGAGTCTGGTTCCTTTCAAGGTTTCTTCCTCATAACTTCTCATACCCTCTTTCCTTGCCACAATCGCCTCAGGCTTGCTCATTAGGGATGATTTTGTCAAACATTAATCTTGGACTTTTGTACTATGTTTCTTATGTTCTGTAAAGCTGCTTTGAGTCCATTCTTAAAAGCTATACAAATAAATTTGAATTGAATTGAACATAAAACTTCTCAAGGATGCAGAGTACATATGTAGTTCTGATTATGCTTTCTATAATTAATTGTTCCTATGGATTGTTATTGCAGGATTTATGGACAACGTGAACACCAGAGGGCAGCATCATATCCACTTTGATGCAATAGTTATTTCAGTTTCCGAGAGAAAGTAAAGCAATTAACTTTGGCTATTAAACATTTAACAAACCTGGTAAATGTAATGTTTCTGCATGCATTATAGAATCATGTATTACATCAGAAATATTTCTCAATCACTACCTTTCCGTATTCCACTCTGTTATGTTTCTTACATATGCACTTGAAAATGAAGCCCAACCGACAACAGTTATTGTGTATGCAGGGCCAGAAATTGCAGCAAACTCACAAACAAGCAAATTAATATCAGCTGGCCTGGTGATCAGATGATGAAGTGAAATGGCAGCAAGTGAAGTATGATACATCCTCTAATGAATGTTAGCTTGTTTACATTTGTATCAGACTTTTGCACAATAATATAAAAGGATTTTTACCCTAGTCTATGACATGCTTTGTAGTCAGAAAAAACGAAGAGTAATAAAGATAATGGCTTCTAGATCAAATGGAGGTTAATGTAAGAAAATAGCCACTGACATCATTAA
Source organism: Hemibagrus guttatus (assembly GCA_033459395.1). Taxonomy (NCBI): domain Eukaryota; kingdom Metazoa; phylum Chordata; class Actinopteri; order Siluriformes; family Bagridae; genus Hemibagrus; species Hemibagrus guttatus. The sequence continues at coordinate 6,995,000 of JAUCMX010000017.1, read as the reverse complement.
GAGTTATGACTTTCATTCAATTATTAACAGAATACACATGAAGTAAAATAGGACCCACAAAACCCCTTAGCATACTTTTGATATTCTTGATAGCACCTGAACATAAAAGCTGACGTAATGAGAGAGACTAAAATAATTTTTGGTCCATAACAGCAAAGACAAGTCAGATGTTAACCCTTTTCTTTCACTGTCCTACTTTCAGAGTAAAGTGTCAGAAAACTCATATAAATGTGATGTTTAATTTATTTACCGAACATAAAGATTCTACAAATCATTTTAGGGTTGTTCTACTTTTAGTATCCATTTAATACAGAACACTACACTCTGATGAGATGGTCATGGTCATGATTATATAAGTCTTAACACAGCATGATTATCAAGTGTCCCAGTTACCTCAAGTTTCTGTTGGTGCAATGGGCAGTGTTTTAATGGATGCAGTCTGGCATCACTACTGGATGAATGAAAAATAAATCCTAAACTAAGGCTTAATCTGTGCTACAGTTTGAATGCAATGATGGTTAGCCTATTTGACATTATTTCCACTTTCAAATGAGCATTTCACTTATTGAGCTACTTCCTTATAGAAGCCAAAGCAACAACTTTATGTTTCAGCAGACAATGGAGCAGCTGTTCTTTTTCCTGTGGCAAGCAGCCTGGGCTGCGTTTCACCTCATTTGACCTAACATTCATTGATCAGTGGTATGAGAATGTGCTGCATCTGTTGACAGGGAAATATCTGTGGAGCGCATATGCCACTGTTGGTAGAGAATAGAGATAAAAGAATATGGCTTTTCAAATGCCCTTATTAACTTGTGCTCACCTAAAAAAAATTCTGTTTACCAGCCCTCTCACCACTACCCCCTCCCACCTGCACTTTCCGACACCTATGCTCTATCACAGTACTAGACATGTGTACACCAGTACACTTGAGCAGAATCTGCTATGCTGGCTAGTCATTAATTAATAGTTGTTGAAAATGATTACTGATGCAAGACTTAATTTGTTCTGAGTACGATCCTGTACAAAGGTACAGTATTAGGTGCAAAACCAAAACAATCAACCCAACAGCAGTCCCATGGTCAGAAACAGACTCATTCTCAAAGAGGGGTCCAAAGTGGTGCAAAGAATAGCTAGTCCACAGTTAAACAAAAAAATCATTTTATTATCACAAAAACCCTGCCATTCACAAAAGTTGTCACATTAACAACTTCTTATAGGTATTGGCATGAAAGATTATATAGATTTGAATTATTCATTCATTCATTGTCTACCACTTATCTGACCTATTCTTGGGTCACGGGGAGCCTGTGCCTGTCTCAGGCATCATTGGGCATCAAGGCAGGATACACCCTGGGCAGAGTGCCAACCCATGGCAGGGCACACACACACTCTCATTCACTGACGCAATCACACACTACGGACAGTTTAGAGATGCCAATCAACTTACAATGCATGTCTTTGGACCGGGGGAGGAAACCAGAGTAGGCCGGAGGGAACCCCCGAGGCACGGGGAGAACATGCAAACTCCACACACTCATGGCAGAAGCGGGAATCAAACCCCCAACCCTGGAGGTGTGAGGCAAACATGCTAACCACTAAGCCACCGTGCCCCCTAATTTGGATTATATAGATTTTAATTTAAAACTTAAGCTAAACTAGGTATAGGTGTAATGTCCAGGGTATATAAGAAAAACAGTATCGTTTAAATACATAGCCTAATTAGAATTATACTATTTTAAATAGTGAATTGAATATTTGGATTTTGTTGAAAAATCTTCAAAAAGATTTTGGTTGAAAGGGTCCCTGTCTACAAAATGGGAACCCTTGGGCTAGACAAATTGAAAAAGAAAAAGATTTGCAATAGTCTATGTCTATAAACCTACAACATGTAACAACAAGGTTTCTAAGAAAATAAAGAACATAGGGAAATAGAGTAGTGTTTAAAAATCGTAGGTCCTTTACATGTGACAATTGTACCAGCAGCTGTACCAACACACACACTAACACACGCAAACATAATGTCACTGCTGAGCTGAGAATCTTTGGCACATAACCAAAATATTAACAACTCTGTAGTGATGAACAGTAATGCACATAGCTACAGCCAATAATCAACCTAGATAAATACTAGGTTGATGGAATTAGAATTGAATTAAATTAACATTGTTCAGGTCAAGTCAAGTCAAGAAGCTTTTATTGTTATTTCAACCATATATAGCTGACACAGTACACAGTGAAATGAGACAGCATTTCTCCAGGACCCTGGTGCTACATAAAACAACATAAAACAACACAGAGCTACAAAACAACACAGAGCTAAGGACTGAAAGTAAGTTGTCCTAGCTACATAAAGTGCAACCAAGTGCAAATCGTGCAAGACAAAAAAGACACTGCAACAGACAATATAAAACAAAACAGTACAGGACAGATACACAGAATACACAATATAGACAAACTAGCACTGACCAGTATACATTCTGTATAATATGTTATACAGTGCAATTTGCAAAATAGGAGAACTGTAAACAAGAGGGTTTTTGTAAACATATACACTTCTGCATAGCAGCAGTAGGTGGCAGTTTGAAATGTGCAAAAACAGCAACAGCAGCAATTGAGTGAATATGCAAAAACAGCATGTAAACAGTTATAATACAGGTGGAGTTATAGACATGGATGTGTTTGAGTCTAGAGTTTAAACAGATCAGTTCACACAGTTGAGTGAGTGTTTGTGTGTGCAGGTGTGTGTCTGTGTGTGAGTTTGGTACAGTTCAGTTCTGGATGTTGAGGAGCCTTGAGGGAAGAAACTGTTACACAGTCTGGTTGTGAGGGCCTGAAAGCTTTGGTACCTCTTTCCAGATGGCAGGAGGGTGAAGAGTGTGTGTGAGGGGTGTGTGGGGTCATCCACAATGCTGTTGTTAGATTGATTTTAGATGTTAGAATTAGATGTCCGTGACAGAGGGAAGAGAGACTCCAGTGATCTTCTCAGCTGTCCTCACTATCGGCTGCAGGGTCTTGCGATCTGAGATGGTGCAATTCCCAAACCAGGCAGTGATGCAGCTGCTCAGGACGTTCTCGATAGTCCCCCTTTAGAACATGGTCAGTGAATGTATGGCATCTTACTTATTTTATTGTGAATAGAAAAATAAGTAAGATACCATATCCTGTTTCCCCATCAGATGGAAATGCTGGGAACTGCAGAGTCCTGAACCCTAGCATCTGTCACAACTAAGCAAAAAGCAGCTGAGAGACAACACAGCAGATCATACATGCATTCTAGTTCATACATGTCTGAGAAACACATTGTTATGATGGACCTCCAATATAGGGCATGATTTGGGTGAGAGTTTGCTTTGCCCGAACATAAGTATATATAAAGTATATAACTGTAAATATTATTAGCATATATACAGTATAAAGCTTTGAATAGGCATCACTAATTGTTATGTGTGGCCTCTGTATTTTGTTCCACAACAGGTGGACAGCACAGCAATAAATAAAAAAAAAAAGGTTAATATAGCAAGTGAGTAAGTAAGTAACATCGATTTATCATGTTTACACCAAATACAGCAGTTAAATGTAAAATCTACTTGAAAATCATATACATTTTCTCTTACTTACCACTTTATTAGTACACCTGCTCAATAATGCAGTTATCTTATCAGTAATCATGTGGAAGCAGTGCAAATAGGTGACCAGGTGACATTTTTCCAATCTTCAAATGTTCACGATAAGTCAGTATCTACTTAGTCCTGTTCTTGGCTAATATAAATAGAACTCGATGTGGGATCCTGTTGTTGTAGACTGTCCACCTTAAGGTTTAACATTTTGTGCCTTCTGAAAAAAGTAGGCTGCCTGAGAAGTTTGCACAGAACTGTATATAAATAAATAATATAAATAACAGTGGTGGTGCACATCTCCTGTTCAACCCAGAGTTAAGTTTACTGTCTGTATGAAGTTTCTCCTGTTCTTCATATTTGTGTTTGCTTCTGTGTCCTCCAGATTCATGCAGGTATTGGCAAATTGGCTATGCTGAAATGCCCCTAGTTGTTAAATGTGTGTGTGTGTGCATAGTGTCCTATCCATGGACCCTGCACCGACCATTCCCGAGATAGGCCCTGGATGCACTGCAGCCCTAACCAGGATAAATGCATTCATCTCATATAGGATTAGTGCAATAATGCAAGGACACTTTTTCTTGATAGTCTCTTTATTTTTATATTCAGATTACTATTATCAGTTGTTATTTTATAAGTTTCTATAATTTCTTCTTGTATATTTATATACTTTGTATACTTTGTGTCTATTGTTATTTAACCATATAATTTATATAGATGGTTATCTTTTTTGTTAAATCTTTTTATGACTCTCTATCATTTTTTTTTTTATAATATCAAGTCACCTTGCCTTGATATGATCTTTTTCGTAAGCTGCTATCTCTTTGCCACTGTAACTATGCAAATTTCAAAGGATTATCTTGTCATATTAGTGTTTATCAACAGAAATAAATGATTCGGAAACTATTTACTGATACAGAGAGAATTCAGAGGTCTGAGACCACTTCTGTTTCTGAATGTACTTCTATTTTGCATTCTTTTTTAGTTTAATACAACAATTTTGACATTATTGGATAACAAATTGAGTGAAAAGTAGAATCTTGAAATTGCCGAACATCTTAGTATTGTAGTATCGTAGTAATTTCTTAGTTTGTGGAAAACCTTATGATCCATTCATTCATTCATTCATTGTCTACCGCTTATCCGATCTATAGTCGGGTCACGTGGAGCCTGTGCTCAGGCATCATTTGGCATCGAGGCAGGATACACCCTGGGCGGAATGCCAACCCATCGCAGGGCACACACACACACACACACACACACTCTCATTCACTCAAGTAATCACACACTACAGACAATTTAGAGATGCCAATCAACCTACAATGCATGTCTTTGGACCGGGGGAGGAAACCGGAGTACCCGGAGGAAACCCCCGAGGCACGTGGAGAACATGCAAACTCCACACACACACACACACACACACACACACACACACACACACACACACACGGCGGAGGCGGTAATCAAACCCCAACCCTGGTGGTGTGAGGCAAAGGTGCTAACCACTAAGCCACCGTGCCCTTATTGATCCATTTGAGATTAAATCTATCAGGATCGCTTGAACATGATTCAACGGGGAATGATTCATGAGGAAAATATGGCCTTTTGAACATTTACATTATTTGGTTTAAAAATTTCAAATTTCCCAAACTTTCTGTTTATTTCCAAACGTATATGAAACAAAAATGATCAATATGATCTCAATAACTAAAACCATTGTACAGGCTGGTTATTTCGCCCCCTGCTGGTTACAGTGTGAAAATCAGTCTCTCTCTCTCTCTCTCTCTCTCTCTCTCTCCTAGTTTCTCCATTGCTTTAACGTTCAGCATTGTGGGGAGCTCCTCATTGTAACAGGTTTCTTCTTTTCGGCGACGTTTATTTGTTATTATCTGCACTAACCTTGGGTAGTCTTTGAATTACACAGTATATATAAATATACATATATATATATATACAGTGAAAAGTAGGATGTTTTCAGGTACCGGAAACGCGGATATCCCTTTTATTACGAAAAACTGGTCATAATTAGGATGTTTGCAGCTGGCGTGCGGATTGTCAGGGATAGTCCTGACCTCACTAACCCTCCCTTGTCCACTCTGTGAAGCTCTCTCAATAGCTCTCGTTGATCGTCTTATTTGTTGTTCATTTTTGACGATGGAAATCTGAGTTCGGCTCTTACTGGAACTACTGCTGTGTGTGTGTGAAGCGAGAGACCGGTGCAGCAAAAAGGGAAAACGCCGGGGTGAGTGAGTGTGTGTGTGTCGCTTTATTATCTCCAACGCATGTCGCTAAATGTGGTGGTGTAACCTATTATTCTGTCACAGTGTACTATTTAGTAGGTTACCTTAGTATGTGCTTTAGGATGTAAGCTACACCTATACTTTTGTATCGCTTTTTTTTTTTCTTCTTAATTCATTGTGAAAATAGGAATTGAAATGAAACTACAGGTTTCAGGACTCAACATCAATAGTGTGAGTTAAAATCATATGTAAAGGTGTATTTTAAATTAAAAGCCCAGTGTTCATTCTCCAGTCTGATTATTTTGACTTGCTGGACAGTAGGAGCTATGGCTGGTGGGTTTCTAAATCCCTCATTAATGAAGAAGCAACTTCTCTTCTGCTCGGTCATGTGATCAGGATTATGCACCCACTCCAAATGACTCAAAACATCCTTAAAATAAACACACTCTTTTGCTTGGGATTTTTTTTTCTTAAAGCTCAGTTTTGCTTAAGGATCAGATGAAGGAAAGTGTACAGATTTTTATGACTACAGAGCTAAGACTTAAAGAATTAAAAAGCCATTTAATAATGAATAGCAGCTCCAGCTCTTACAGACTGCAAAGCCTCTACAAAGCCATCTTCAATTAATTTTTTTTTAATCTAAGGGAACCTGTCTTTAAATTATACAAGAGCTAAACTACCACAGAGTAAGTCATACCTTTTTATTTGTTTCAGTAAATCAAAACTAATGGCAAATCTAGTAAACTTGGGGAGAGAGAGAGAGGGAGAGAGTGAGGGGCTGGTAAGGCAATAACTGCTTATAGCTGCTATAAATTAAGGGATTACGGGAGCTAACCTGTTTCGCAGATGTCCTATATGCTTACAGATAGATAAATCTGTATGTACAGATTGTTAGTTTTGGAAAAGTACTGAGGTACAACAGGAGTAAAACACTTCGACACTCCAAACGAAGGGAAAACGTTTCAGGAAGAAATTTGCAACAGAGTATTTCTCTCCCCAAAAACTCTACAATTATAATCTATTTGGATTAACGTCAAACACTTGAGGAGTCATTTTTAGTATAGTATAGTTGATATTGAGAGTAAATATTTTGGATGTATTTGGATGCTTCTGTTCTTACTCCCTAGTCTGTTAAAAAGCCCAGCTTGGCTGTGAAAATTTAAGGAAATCATCTTTGGCAGCTAATAAGGTATTTTCTAGCATACTTATTCCTAAATTATATTGTTTAATAAATGTTTGAGATTTTCTGATTGCCTTACCATTTTATTATGTCCTTAAAAGTACCTTATCTACAATGGAGCATCTGTAGTGTTAATTCAGAGACTGTTTCCTTTTTACCAGTTAAAGTAAAGGTGGTCTACCAGCTTGTTGAGCCTGGCCTGTGGTGTGGCAGCTGGTAGCTGGATTTTTCAGCAGGGTTGTAAAGAATGAGCACAGATGTGTGTAATATTTGTCCTCTTATCACACTGTATGCAACCCTTAAAAGGTTAACCTTTCAAGTTCATCATCCATTAGAGAGAGTTTATGTGAAAAGAATTTTGGATGATTAAAATGCATTGTTGCAACTATTAAAAATGAACTATTAAAGAATGAAAGATGTGCTATATTGCCACAGGCATTTTTCATTTCCTCCTCTTGGAAACCACTCGTATGTGATTTTGAAACTTTAAAATTTAAAAGTCCTTCATTAGACTTTTTTATCATACCAGTGTAGACCTTAGGAAAAGGGAGCAAAGAGGCAATTAAGTGAGCTTAATGTTTCTTGGAATTCTATGAATGCCTCAGAGTGAAAGCTATGCACATTTACGCCAGCCTCGAATGAGATCACTGGAAAATCAGCTCTTGAAGGCAAGATTCCTGCTAATTTGGAAGCATGCCAATGTACTGGAGCCTTTGTCTGAAATACACTGAAACTCTCTGTCCATGGATACACTAGGCCACACCATCAATGGCTCTGCTGTTTCTCCAAATTTGTTGGATATCTGGCAAGTGGATAAAAGTGGCTTCATCTTTAGATGTGTATGAGGGAGCTCATGAAAGGAAACAAGAGCCTCAAGTCGTATTGGGAACTTGAGATGAGTTTATTAAACAGACTCTATAACTAAATGAACTAAAAGCTCAAAACGTGTGCAGTATGGAGTTGTTTACTTTGCTCATTAAGTTATCTTAGATTTTGTGTCGTTGTAGAGGTTCTGCACATTATGACATAGTAGTGAAATAGCCAGTGTGGTGAAAATGTAGAATCCATATAATTTTTAAGTAAAAGTAGTCAGTCACATAGAATTTAATAGTGCTGCATGAGTTGAATATAAGCCACTATTTTTAAAACATGAGTGTTCTTGCCAGCGTAGGTGGCCTCAGACAGGCAAAAGTGGTAAAACCTACGTGTGAATAACTTAATGCTCCTATAAACCGTTTCATTGTTTGTTTTATATTCTTTACAAACCCTCTGCATTCTTATGCAAACATTTATTAAGTATAATTTGATCAATATATTTTTAGATGCATTTTCAGTTATTGTCCATGACAAATCTTCCATTAGCAAAATATCATTTAACAGCTTTCGCCATTCCTTTTAGAAAATTATTTATCTGTAGACTAGAACTTTTTCATCACTGGTACTCAGTTAATGATTTAAAGTTAGTCATCTACGAATGAGTCACACCTGCCCACATCTTTTAAGTTTAGAGTAGGTTTGTTACAGTGTCATGGTTTCACAGTTAGTCACGATGTATAATTGGACGATTACCTTACTACTGAGGTATTTTACATTACATTACTGATTAAAATGCATTTCAATCTATAACCATATTTCCAATCCTGACTCCACTTCCGTGTGCCAGTGGTTCTCATTTTCTCATTCTGTCCAAAGAAACTCACCTTAAATCATGCTTCAACCTCCTCCACTCCTCCACCACAAGTTACATTGCCTCCTTTGCAGCACATTTTAGGCACAACATGCCACCTTTCCTTGCAGCCACACTGTGAGATATCAATCCACTCTGAAAATATTGGAACAGCAAGGCCAATTCTTTTGTTTTTGCGTTACACTAGATGAATACAAAATGATGGATCATATTTTTACCTTTCAGTCCATGATATATCCAGATGTGTTAAACAATCTGTTGTTTAAACCCATCCATTTTAAGTGATCAGAATGATTGAAATGTGTGACTGGCAGGTGTTTCTTGTTGCCCAGGAGTGCCATGTTAGATTCATTGTTTAAACAGTGAATAATTCTGAATGCCTTTCCTTGGAGCCCTGGGTTTCACATGTGGAAAAAAAAAAAGTAAGCCAAAAATAAACCAACATGAAGACCAGAGCGCTGTCTATGGGAGGGGAAAAAAGCCATTATGAAGCTCAGAAAAGAAGGAAATCAATCCAAGCCATTGCACAAGCACTGGACATGCTTAATACAACAATTTGGAATGTGTTCTAAAATGGGGGGTGGGGGGGGGATCTGGTTTATTAATTGGCAGACAGGTTGGCCAAAGAAAACAACAACAGCTGATGGCAGAAAAATTGTGAAAGATGTGAAGAAAAAAACCAAAAGAATAGTCAGTGAAATCACCAACAACCTGCAAAGGGCAGGGGTGAAGATCTCACAATCCACTGTTCAAAGAAGACTTTGAGAGGAGAGATATAGAGGTCATACCACAAGATGCAAACCACTTGTCAGTAAGCTTCAAAAAGCCAGATTAGAGTTCACAAAGAAGTACAGAGATGTAAAAAAGGCCAGAGTGTGAAGAAAGAAAGGATCTGCTCATGATCCAAAACATACTTGCTTATCCATCAGGCATGGTGGTGGTACTGTTTAGGCTTGGGCTTGCATGGCTGCTTCTGAACAAGACTTATATAATATTTATTGATAACAGAAACATTCTGTTTGTCAATTTACAGAGAAATGCATCCAATCTAATTGGGAGGAACGTCATCATGCAGCCTGACAATGATGCAAATCACACCGCCAAATGAACATTTTATCAGAAGGAAAAATAGGATGGTTTTAGACTGACCAATCAGTCACAAACCTCATCCAACTGAGTAGCATATTACCTCCTGAAGGGGAGACTGACAGGAGAAACCCCCTGAAACAAAGCGTTAGTGGGAAAATGCATCACAAAAGAAGAATGCCACCAGTTTGATGATGTCATTGGGTTGATGTGAGCAGCTTAATAGCTTAATGTAGCAATTGCACGCTTTTGATTAGCTCTTTTTTTCTTCTATTTAGTTTGTCTGTCTTCTGTTCCTTCATGTTCTAAGTTGTTTAACACATCTAGATGTAAATATCAGGATGTTAATCCTGAAATCTTTTGATCTCAATCTCAAGTGTGTGTGTGTGTGTGTGTGCATGCTGTAAACATAGTTACAGCTCTGTTTTTGTCAGGAATTTTGTGTTTGAATGACATTTTCACTAACAAAGTTTTGCTCTTTAATATGTAACTTGAACACCTTGAACATGAGTCTCTGATGTGCCTGAACAGAGTCTTTAACCAATAGAAGGGGCACGTAGTGCTATAATCATCTGTGAACTATGCATTTCAAAAACATTTTGAACCACCAGGAGAGAGATTCAGCAGTCTTCCAAAGAGCTTGTGCATTTTGTGGTGCAGACAGTTCATTCCTGGCAGTATACGTAACTGCCTCATCATTTCTGTCACATTGGCCCACTTATGGTCCTAATTAGCTCAGTGTGATTTTCAAGGACACATAGGTAACTGGGAAAATGGCATCAGTACTTGTGGCAAAGCTGGCTTCTAGAGCTTGGGAAAGAGGGCAGTACGAGCTCAGTACCAGTGACTGAAGGGGTTTCGACTACTGGGCCCTTGAGCAAATTCATTCAGGTAGTTTAAAGCTGAGCATATGGCATTTAAATCAAACAATAATTTTTACATCAAAATGCATTGTTTAATTTGTGTTAAACTAGTTATCTTTAGAAACATTTACATTTTGACTACTACCGCTTCTCAGTAGAGCTAATGTAATAAGACAAGAAACAAACTACAAGTTACAGGATTGACTTGTTGGATAGTAGTGAAAATGTAGGGTAAGAAATCAACATAAACTTGTTTGTCCTTTTAGGATAAGAAATTAAATGTTAATTAAAATATTAATAAAAAAAAACTTGTGGGAAGATTTACGAGGTGAAAAGGACATAAGAAGGGCGATGTGGCTAACCACCCAGAGATCTGCATCTATACACATGTTAGGGCCATTAGAATGGAAGATGTGATGTGAGAGTTCATGGCGAGGAACACAGAGTGACTCTGTCCTCACAGAGTTAAGTTTACTTCCTGTCAGCTTGGGGGAAGAGAGAAGCCACAGAAGCTGTACATCTCTTCTCAATTCCTCCTCTGTTCTCTCCTTTCTTTCTCCTCTGACTTTTTCCCCGCAACCTCTCCTGCACTCGGGTGACATGAAAAAGGGGCAAGTTCAGATTTAGTGTGTCAGAAGCCTTATTTTTTTTCTTGTTGTATAAGTATAGAAATCTAGCTTCCTGAAGAAATCCTTGTGCACTAGGAGGTCCTTATGTGAACTTGTGGCTTCTTCTTTATGTAATATCTCAAACAGTCTATAGAAAACTGATTTCATACATTGTTTTGTCTAAAAAGGCTTTGCAGTTTGATTATGGCTGTAGCTCAATGTCAAGGCAATATTGTTATGCAGAGCCAGTTCGTGTATTAACTTCTTTGGAATGCCTGGTTGTTGATGACAGTGTGTGTAACTGGGAGCTAAAAGTTCTAGTCATATTTTTCAATGTAGAATATGTAGGGGCTGAAATTCTACACTGGGCATTTGATCCTTTAAACTGGTAATTGGTTTAAAGTTAAGAAACACATTTGTTTTCACTAAATACTTGTTATCAAATATCATACCGTTATAGTTGGAGGCTTGAATCAGAATGAAAGTTCTGTCTTTACTTGATTTGTATTGATGGCAAAGTTCTGCATTCATTCAGTGACAATTGTTGCTGTGGCTCCGCTATTTATGTACATTTTCACATCCTTCAGAACTAGTTTCTAAAGGTCACATTCAGTCCCCCCCCTTTTAAAAAGTGTTTAAGCATTTAAGGCTTTTTTTCATTTCAAAATTTCCAGATTCAAATATTAATTGTGATTATTAAAAATAAACTAGGGGGAAACCACGTCATTTTTTCCCCCCTCTCTATTTGGGATTTCCAGCCAGACCATAGTTTTAAACCAGGTTTTAAAAAGAAACCCAAAATAAAGGGTACTGAATCTAAAGCCACAAATTACATTTTTTCATCTGTTTATTTTTTTTATTTTTGGTAATTCAAAAATTTTGTACCTGTATTAAAGTCCAGGGTGTTTATAACAGCCAAAAATGATTAGGTTATCATAACACGACAAATTACTTTATTAGGTTAATTAATTTTGGATCATTTCTTAATTAGAATTTGTTCAGAAGCGGTTATTAGTTTCTAACAGAAAAGTTAGTGACTGTTGTTGCCTTAAAAAATTAAATTACAAGTTGGGGGTAGTTTGACTTTTTTAAAGGATCCATAGATTAGGGTTATTAAAAGATTATTAGCAGTTCTGACAGTGTTGTTGTTAATTAAATACAATTAGTACTTTTAATGTATTTAAGATATATAACAATGTATATTATGATATATTGTGTGTGTATGTTTTTTGTGTGTGTGTGTGTGTGTGTATATATATATATATATATATATATATAATATATATATATATATATATATATATATATATATATATATATATATATATATAAAAGCATATTTTTTTTTTTTTGTTTATTAACTTTACGATAAAAGAAAACAAGAAGATTGACAATTTATAGCTGCTGTAATGTAACTGATAACAGGAACTAACATGGATGTCCCACAATACTAAATAGCACTATAAATTCATCCAGATTACAATTAAAATCGTTTAAATTTTTAACAGATTGCTGAGAATGCCGTTATTGGAAACATGCCACCATGTCATTGACACCTATGACAGCAGGCCTCATATGAAATATTACTAAAAATAATAAAATATGGCTAAGTGCCATGTTATTCAGTTTATCTAGATACATAGTTTTTAAAGCTAGTTTATATAAATGTAGAGTGAAGTAGAATGTTTTACATTTTTGATTTACATTCAACAGAACTAGCACTAAACATCTTTCAGACTAGCATTCTAACAGTATTTTAATGTAAATAGTGAATTATTTAGACACGGAGTGTGTCAAGTTGTAAGTGAAAAGCCTGTACACCAAAATGCAAATCTCTGTCTTAGTGTAAAGTGTTATATGGATATTCTGCAAAAGATCAGCAAGAAAGTATTAGAACAGCACCTTAAAAAACATTTTAAAGTGACAGGATAAAGTTATTTAAAAATATCTAAGCAGCTGTGGTGACTCATTGGTCAAGGATCTTTTCTACTGATCAGAATGTTGCAAGTTCAAGCGTGGGCATGGCCGAGCTGTCTCTGTTGGGTACTTGAGCAGGGCCTTTAATTTCCTCTGCTCCTTGGGCACCGTAACATGGCTGACTCGCTGCTCTGACCCCAACTACTAGCTAGATCAGGGTTTTTACAGTACTCTACTGTAATATTTTAGAATAAAGGATGTCTAGAGCATATCACCTTTAACCAAGTTTTCCGGCTGTGAATAAAAGTCAAAAATCACAAAATGGCACAGGACTGCCCCGGGGGAATTGGGGCTGACATCAAAGTGAATGAAGCAGTACAGTCCAAATGTTATCAGTATCACTTATAAAGCAAGTTCCCAAAACTGCCAGTCTCTAAACCTCTGTGTTTTCTTTCTTATAACATTACCAAAAAAAAGGAAACTGAACCAAGACCTGGCATTGTGGTGATGTGCATACTGTATATTGCAATAAATGAATGACATAAAAGGCTCTGCGATGCCACATGTTAGAATATCTTGCTTCAAAGCTTCAAGCAGTACACACACACATATTTTTTGTCCATTTTGTGATTTAGTGTGTAAGAGAGAATGTGCTAGCAAGCACCATGAATTTGAAGGAAGTCATTTGTATATTGAAATATCAGTCAGAACAGCGATGTAAATCAAAGGTCTGCTTTGGTCGCCAGTCTACACACTAGTATGGAAATCTAGAGGGTGTGAGTCAGTTTCATGACTGTGCGTGACACCATACATTACAAGAGAGAACCTTGTGATTTGGGTATTTGTCTGCTGGCTCCTTCTTGATGGCTGACCTTTATTCTGATACACCATTTTGTTGTATTTCAGTTTGAATGCCATGACTGATTACTCCAGTGGCAGCAAGAGGATTCGTGTCACTGTGTGTGCTTGTCCTTTTGCTATTGCCTTGGGCGAGTTTGACTTTTGCAGCTTGGTACCGAAGTTCCTTACATGTTGACACAACCTACAAAGTCATAAGAAAAGTTACGACCGCTAGCTCAGCCTGTTCCTTTTAACCAAACTTGCTTTTGTACAGGTTCACAAATGTGAGACTTATAAATAAATGTTCCTAGCATAGGTGTAGCCTATGTAAATGTCATGGACATGTAACCTAATTATTCTGCCTTAACTTGCATGGAAAGGAAACTTGCATCAATGATTTTATAGTAAAGGTCAGAGCAGTCATTTTGCACTCATTTTAATTATGAGTATTTCAAGGCACATTCTCCTAGTTCATAATAACCTTAAATACTACTCAGACAGGATAGTATTTCTGCAAATCATGCTTAAGTAAGGTTGCCGCAGGACATGTGTAGTAATTAAGAATGATATGCAAGGGATAAGTGAACTCTGTAAATTACACAGATGGAAATGTCTTCATGATGTATGCATACTTGTCATGCAAAAAAATAAAAAAATCCATGATGTACTTTTTATTATATTAAGATTTACATACACCACATTTTAATACGCAATGATAGTTTTGACCTTTATAATAGAAGCTTGGTTTAGGGCTTGTGGCTTTGCAAGTTTTTTTTTTTTTTTTTTATCGTTAGTAGATCACATCACCATTAACTTGTCTGTAGACCATAAGCTAAAACCCCCTGGAAGCTTCAGTTCTCTTAAGTCCTTATTAATATATTTTATTGTCTTGTATTTTAAACTTTGGTTAAATAAAACTGGCTTTGTTTTGGTTTTGTCAGGAGACGATAGAAAAGCTACTACTTATGTGGATGAAATCATTTTAAAATACACTTCAAACACGAATAAAGAAAAACATTTCAGGCATTTGACCTTGCTGTGACCTTGACCCTGTTTGAATCCGTGGAATCAAATCAGTTTATTATATTTCAAAATGTAATCACTTTATCTAGTTAACATTCAAGCACTTGTTCTTGATGAATCACAGTCAAGAACGCTCATCTCTGATGGAAAAAGGCCCGCACGCCAGGACAACCCGAAGACATAATGCGTCCCCCATCTAGCGGTGAAGGCATGAGGAAGTGCAAAACATCTTTTCCCACTGCATATTATGGAATCTTTTTGGATTGAAATGGAAACAGGATACTGCTTGGGTCATTTTATAAAAATATCTTTCAAGATACATAATCCACTTGCAATCTTTAAAAAATGACTGGTCCAGAGAGGACTAAAATCCTAGAGGCACACGGGTAATAATTACATTTCCCCACCTCTCCATGTAACACTAATCCAATCCTGATAGAGAAATAGAGAAAATCTTTTTACAGGTAACTTCTTAAGGAAGGTACAAATGCATACAATGTGACTACAGTGTATATACTCTAGTGTAATTTAAAGAAATCTCTTATCCTCTGCAGAAGTTTTCCAGACCTAACTTATGCATCCCCATCTTACTGTTCTGGTCTGCAAACATCTTTTTACTGACTTGATCATGGTTAATATAAGCACATTGAGCTGTTGGGTTGTATTCAGAGTTGAGTTACAGACACATGGTGTGTAGTCAATAAGGAACTCACTCTTCAGGCAGCTATGGATTTGGTTTGGATATAAACAGTTGCACAGGATTTGCATGAGGCATAGACTTTTCTGAAAAACAGTGGCATGTCTGTTACATGGGATTATGACTTCAGATTTAATGCTGCTACTTACTCAGTCTGACATTGTACAAGATAGTGTGACGTACCCCCAATAATTTCGTGCTGAAACAACTATGGAATGCTATCCGAGGCCTATATTAAATAATTAAATATGACAATTAATTAATTAAGCTGATGGTTCCTTATTATACCCATTTTAAATTCAGAAAAACAATTTTTTTGTACAGAGGGAACATCATGAGAGGACATCAAAATCAGAGATAAAGATGTAAACATGGCGGATGAATGCCTGGTCAGCTTATCCTTCAAACCGTGAGCATGATCTCATGATGGGAAGCATACCACATTAACAGAAACACCATTATATTAGTAATGCAGCATGTTAATAGCTTTAATAAGTGATGTGTCCGTGTAAATATAGAAGCACAATATAAAACAAAAAATGTGCTGCATGAAGTGCTATTTCCTAAGCTGCTGATTAATGTGGATGAAAACCATTTGTGGATGAAAACTGAACCAGTAATCTGAGTGGGCTGCTCAGAAAATCAGCCCTGAAAAATTGCGTGTAACCTGATTCTGAATATGGAGAACCTTCCCAGCATAAGAACTTAAGTCTGGCTTTGAACATAGCCTCTAAATGCCTAAACTGCATTTTTTTTTTACACACTGAACTGCTCATGTGCCGATTTGATTCCAGTAGTATGATAATTGTATGATTAAATTCCTCAACTCTACAATGATGCACTGACTCTGGTCACTGGTCAGCTGATTCTCACTGTTCTGTGTCTGAACACTTGTGCATTTTGGCTAAGTTCAAGAATTGGACATCCCCATTGGAATGATGTGTGAGAATGCATTAGATTGTAACCTGATTGTGTGTGTGTGTGTGTGTGTGTGTGTGTGTGTTAACACTCAGCTGTTTAGGTGCTTAATCAAATTGCAGAGGTTGTGTTTCAGTGGTTGTTGATAGACGCTGAAAAGCTCACCAGGAAATGTGCTGAGACGACTGATGAAGAAAAGAATGTTTAGTCCTTCGGGCTGTTGTGTGTGTTAGTACACTAGCATATCAGATGCTGTGTGTGTGTGTGTGTGTGTGTGTGAGAGAGAGAGAGATGTCCAGACTCGTTCTATACATTCTTGAGATGGGACAGGGATGAGTCACTCACCGTCTTAGTCCACCTGGCACAAGCACAAAACACAGAATTAGGCTCAGAGGTTATGTTATTTCACCATTATTTAATCTATCTTAGTTGCATCTTTTACTGACAACAGCATTAAAGGTGAAACATCCTGCAGTTTGATATTCTTTGTACAGTCCTATTCAGCTGTGATAGAATTTAATAGTTTTTGTTTCTGTTATTTTTTTTATTCGTTCTCCTGGGAAATCTTTAAGAGCATTCAGTAATGAGTAGTCTTGAAAAAAGAGAAGAGGAAAACCTTGGGGTTTTTCTAACGCACACAAACCCTCCCCCTACTATTCTGTCTTTTTTCGACTCATCCCCCAACATGCATGACCACAGATCATTGCTCTTTGAATTCACCATGACCATATTTAGATGAAGAAAAGGGAACAGTGGTAGTATGATTGTTTACAGATGCTTTTGGCGCTGGGAATTTTACAATATTAAAAAGTAACATTGCTTTCCACTTAAGAAAGAACCAACTGCAGTATATTAGTTTTCTTATAATGATGAGCATAAAGGTATTGTGTTTTTAATTGACGTTCTAATTCATTTCTGAAGTATGTAAAACATTTGCCACATACTCGAGGATTCTCAGCACTACGTCTCCAACCCTGGATGGAAACGTGCAAAGTGATTTCATATGTTAATTATATTCTCAAGATAATTTACCTTGGCATGACCGAACATGCACCCAGCATGCCTTTTGTCAAATTATTTTTCTCCTTGTAATTCATAAAATCTTTGCATTCACTCTCAAAGCTTAGGATGTATGTCTGAGTTTGTTCATCTTAAAATCTCCTAGCAATCTTGGGATACACATACATGTAGTTCACATAGAGCGTACACCGCTTCCTTGCACCATCCATGGTTCAAACTAGTGTTCAAAAATATACAATTTGGACAAATATAGATTTAAGTGATTGATTGATTCATTGATTTTTTCACTGGCAGGGAATGGGGCACTGGTCAGGGTAGAGGAATTCCAACAGGACAATGACCTTAAGCACAAATCTAAAACAGTGGAAAAGTGGATTAGAAAAATTCTGTGAAAGTCCTTAAGTTACTCAACCAGAGCCCAGACTTGACCCCAATTGAACATCTCAGGAGAGACCTGAAATTGGCTGTCCACCAACGATCCCTGTCTAAGCTGACAGACCTTGAGCTTGCAGAGAAGAATGGCAGAAATTCCCCAGATCCAGGTGTGCAAAGCTTGTCGCATCATACCCAAAAAGGCTCGATGCCAAAGGGGCTTCAACTAAGCACTGATTTAGAGGTCTGAAAACTTTTATCAGTGTCATATTTCATTTTTTTTTCCTTTTTAATAAATTTGCAACATCACAAATCTGGTTTTTGCTTTGCCACTATGGTGTATGGGACGTAGATAAAAGGCTACAGCATTATAAAACTTGAAAAAAGTTTAGAATACTTTCTCAATACACTGTACATGCTTAATGAGTACTATTTGCTCTGTGTCACTGTAAACAAGTTTGTTTTGAGCTATTTTGGTTTATATGAGGCCTCTCAGTTCAGATTCCTCGGTGTCTCAGTATAATAGACTGTCAGCCAGCTGGGGTGGTGAGTGACTCTTTTGGTAGACATGAATCATAAGTCCACATACCTTTTTTCCATCTCTCCACAGTGACAGCAGGATGCTCTCCAAACAAAGCGCTGAAATCATGCTGGGTCCCAAGGTCCTTTAAAGGTTGTGCTGAACTTATTAGCACTGCCTTTACATGCTGATTTTAAATTGGAAACCTGAAATGCAAAATGCACCACCAGCCAATAAGAATTTCTATATTGAATTGTGTAATAATGATATTACTTATTATTATTATTATTATTATTATTATTATTATTATTATTATTATTATTATTATATTGTGTAATATTAATATTGCATAATAATATGATAAAATAAAGCTGCATTAATGAATTCAGTGCATATAGTAGTACCCAGATGCAACAAAACCTCCTTTCTATTTGACAGTGTCCCAATGTTCCACATCCTTTCACTTGATTCCCGTGATGGCTTGCTTTGATTGCTGTCAGTGCTGTCATTAACTGGCTGCTATAAAACAGATGTCCTGTCATCCTATGATGTGTACTACCCAGACATTGTCGTCTCTACACATGAAGTCTATTCCATAATGTATTCCTGTACATTTACAAGGATTACCAGGAACTTAGAAATAGTTTCGTTTGATTATTGCATTTTCTCAGCACGTAATTTTTCAGCCATATTTTATTTAATCAAGTTCTTTCATATTAGTTGCACATCTTGCAAACGGATATTATACTTGTTGTATTTTTTGCCGCTGGTAAGAGATGAGCGACAAAAAAGGAACCTTCAGTCTTGCAGTTATGCTGCTGCTAGCAGTTGCAAAGCTGTTCTTGAGCTCTGAAGAGATTTCCACTATAAGGTCCGCAAGAAACAAGTTTGTGGCTAATGAGTGATTGAAATTTACATTCATTTGCATGAAGTTGTGTTCTTGGCAGGCCAGGAACCACTAGATGTGGGGAAGAACCTCCTCATGGGATTGCTTTAGCAAGTGGCCCAGATCATTTTTACAAAACCCAATTATTTAATGTGTCAGTGACTCAAGTATGCAGAAGAATGTATCTGGCGAACAGCTGTTAACCATGGCCCATACAGTTTTTCTGTTTCAGATTATGTCTGTCAGACGTCATAGAAACCAAACATGAGGATTCGAAACATTTTTTTTTTTTCATTTAATTTTTTAAATTTATTTGTATGTTTTGAGAATTTTAGTATGCTGTAAATTACATTATGGAATGCTGGCTTGTAAGAGCTTCAAGAGCTTACAGCTGTTGACCATTTAACTTACGACTGCATGGGGATGTTTTAAACATCCTTTGGAAAAAGAAAACACATGTAATAGAGGAAGAGGCAGATCATCAGTCTTCATAATCCTACTAATGCAATGAACCACGAATGTAGGGTACTGACCCATATCTCTCTAAGTCCTCATCACAGACTGTTTTACTGTTATTCTACCTCATTCTCATAAAGACCAGACCAGAAAGCTCTTGGTTTCAGGAATGCAGAGACTCTTGTCCGTGGCAACACCCTGACCTGCTTCTGTTGAAGCAAATATTGACTCCTGCACCTCCTGTCACAGTGATCCTTGTTGATCAAAGAGCTCAGCTTTGGGCCATGAATACAGATAGCATTGTAGTCAACACTGTGTGGAGGTGATATACCTATTATACCAAAAGTGGACTGAATTTGTATTCCATTCAGATACTATATAATAGACTGTTCAGAAATGAAGACAAGCTCATTTCATTTGGAAAATTGTTTTCAGTCTTATGCATTTGCTCACTCAGCCTTGGTTTAATAATGGACTAAACAGCGCCTCACTTTCAAATCTACAAAAAACTTCATTGCTGTGTTGATTTTGTAGCTTTCTGAAAGAGACATAGTGTATAGACATCACTAGAGTTATATAATGTAAATAATGAGCTGAAACTGACCCGGTGTCTGTCTGCGCAAAAGTGTTCACAGTGAGTGGGAGTTGGACAAGCTAACTTTGTCAACAGTGGAGTTTCTGTGTACAGTGCTGTGTGTATTATAAAGAGTGTACATGAAGCAGGATTGTGTTGCATATTACCATTTGTTCTGTTTTTATTCAAGGCCATTCCATTGTAATTCTATGCTGATTAATGCAGTAACTTAAACAGTGACACTTTTACACATTTTATTTATAAATGTTTGTGTTGCTCTGGTCATAGTTTGGCTGTTAACATGCAATATGCAGTGATGGGTGCCAAAACTGGTGTTATTTATTGATCCACAGATGGAGCCTGACCGTGGCATTTGAATGCGATTAGAGAATTAAATGGCAGATAATCTTGCTAGAGCAAGCATTTGGATTAGTTCGCCATTGTCATGGCATGGGATAAAAGCATCCTACTTTCATTCATTCATCTTTAGTAAGCTCTTTATCTTGAACTGTGTCCCAGTGAATCCAGAGTCTATCACAGGAATACTGGGATATTTCACCATGGATGGGAAGGTCAGTCCATCAGAGGGCATTATGAACACACATGCATTCACACAACGGGACAGTTTACTATAGTCTGACTAACTGCATTTAATAGACAGTGGGAAGAAACCAGAGAACCTGGAGGAAACCTATGCAAAGACAGGAAGAAAATGCAAAACTCCACAGACATTAACCCAGGCTCAAGATCAAACAGGGCAGCTGTGAGCTGTGAGGCAGTAATGCTACCCAATGCACCACCACCCACTGCCACCCATTTAGATTTCATTTCAATAAATTACAGCTAGAATATCAAGATGAAAGCAAACACAAGATAGTAAACCTTTTCGATGGATTAATTTTATATAGGGTGGTGGATTCATTTTTTTTTTTCCCTTAAGATATTTATCCAGTCTGAATCTGTAATGTCAGTCATTTTTACAAATGATGGGTATACATGCATGGAAAGATTACGCTGTAGTTTACTTTCTATAAAATAACCAGTAGAAATGACCCCTAAGTATGATGTATTCTGTCTTAAAGATTCCACCATATCCTGTGGGAAAAAGCTTTTTATTTATTTATTTGTTTATTTATTTAATTTTGAACATACTCTAGCAAGCTCCCTTTTCTGCTGTCCTTTGTCCAAACCAAACAGAAATCAAGTCTTGACAAGTTTCAAACAAATAGAGTTCAGGAGGACTTAGTGGAGGGACACTTCCTGCAGCTTAAGATGTTATTATGTTAGCATGGGTATAGCCGACGTACATTTAATGCCTATGTAGCATGCTATAGTGTACTTTTTTTTGGGTTTTTGGTGGTTCATAATTACCATAGAGAGATAATGTTTTATATTCTATTTCCTGCTTTTTTGTGGTGTGATAATATAAGTATAGTTTGAAAATGCTGTGTGAATCAAACATAATAATTATAGTCACTGACCAGCAACATTACTTAATAAACACATGTCTGGAAATCTAATCCAGTCTGAATAGACCTTGGTATGAAGTTTATTTTAAGACTTTCAGGCTTGCTAATATCTTTTAGGCTGTTCAAGGAAGCATAAATCTGATTCCTCTTAAATTTGGTTTTCTCACACCAAATCATTGTCATATCAGCCTTACCCACTGACCCTGAAATGTGTCATGCTGATGGCTAAGCCTGTGGGCTAAACTGTATGACACAAAACTCATCACAGCAGCCCTTCAGTCAGATGCTACAGTTAGATTTTGACCATATATGGCATTCAAACATGTTTTCTTCGCATGTTTTTTGTTTTTAATTCTACTCAACCACAGCTGAACAAACTGTTCCACGCATTCTATGTGGAATCAGTGCAAATGCATGAACAGTAAGGTGTCTATCTCCTTATACCTTCTGTAATGGTGTTCTGCTCTTCTCTAAATGTCACCAGCACACAGTGGCAGTCAGAATAATGGAGTCAAAATGGCGGCTTTGTTTTTCTTTTACTGAAAGCTGCAGGTTTTGTACCTGCTCTGAGAGCTTTTCTTAGTGTGTCTGAGTGATAAACAGCTTGAGTGAGTAGGATGTAATTAAAGAAGGCCCCAGACCAGCAGTAACACTAGAACCACATTTACCTCATTTATCATGGCAAAGACCTTGAAAAACATGGCATTTTAAAGCTCTTTTCAGTCTTCTAATGTGTGCATATTTCAGTTACAGTTAAAATACTCCACACTGATTGTGGCCTATGATGAACTAAGATGAAGCAGAATGTATATAAATATACAATTTCTTTTTAAAATCCTATAACATGACTTTTTTTAATTCTGTAATTGCTAAGCTTTAATTCTAGCTTTAAGACTTCTACTTATCACTCTGTATACAAAAGGGTTTAAAAAAATTTTTTTTTATTTCGATTTGAGCTCTTTCAGAGCTACCATTTTCTGACTTGATAACTGAACTGAGAACAAAAATTCTTAACTTTGACTACAAAGCTTGCATACATGGAAAGAGGCATTTGGTAGTAAAGAAAAAACGTATATAAAAATACTTCATTATTTATGTGGATGAGTCAAATGAAAGCATTTATTTTTGTTTGTTTGTTGCAAGTAGGTCTGAGGAAAAAATTTGAGGAAGCAGTAGAACCATCTGTTGAAAATATTAGACCAGTAGTTAAGTTTTACTTATCTTTTACAGACATTTATTTGGATGCAGAGCAGTGCATAAAATCATGCTAATGTTTACATGAAACATAGTAAAAGGAGCAAAGTAATGTGATCTCTTTGACTTTGACCATGACATTGCAGTTGTTCCTGGTTTAGTTTTATTATTTTAGAACCTGATGATATCCTGGGATTTTCCTGCACATCAGGAAAGATGCATTCTGGAGTTTAGTCAAGATGGTGCAAAAACCAGAAAAAACCCAGAGTGTTTTAGTTTTGTAGGCAGAAACATTTGCAAGAACATATGAGAAACAAGACTGCAGTAATACAGTAATATGCATAACCCCAACCATGTTCAACCCTGGTGAGCAGAAAAGCATCTCAGAACACACAGCAGTTCACATGCTGAGGCATATAGACTACAACTGCAGAAGACATCACGCTCCATTACTCTCAGCCATGAGCAGGAATTTGTAGATAGAGCGAGCACAAGGATCACCTAAGGGAGAAAAACAACACCTGGTTTTGTTTCACAAAATTCAGTTGTAAAGTTTCAGCCATGCGATGTTTAAGGTCACATTTTTCCCCTTTTCCCCTCATGGTGTCATATTAGTTGAATAGATGATTGCATGACTGAGCAAGTGTGCATGTATTCCTATTAAAGTGGCCATTGAGTGAATATTGACATATTGGTAAATGCCTTACATAGTGCTTTCCTAATAGATTTCAGGATGTTTGGTAAGAGCTAAGCATTGGCATTTCTAGTTTGGGTTTATTTAATTCCAGCTAGATCAGGCTACAACAAACAACACTTTTAAAAGTTGTTTTAGAAATTGCTTGGGCTTCAATGTTTTAGAAGATTTTGTCATCACTGTTGTTTTTTCTGTAGTTGAGGGAAACAATGCTTAAGAGTCTTTTGTTACCTTTTCCACCTCTGCTCAAGTAAGAAGGTTTGAATACAAAAAAAGGCTTGGAAATGTATTGGATCTCTCTATCTGTCTCCTGAGGCTTAGCACAGTTTGCTAGACAACAAAATACTTGTAATGACACAAAGAAGCTCTTACATAAATTTGTACCTAAGCAAATATTTCAAGGGCTTTTTTTTATTCATGCACTCTATAATTATAAACAGACACATTGTTCAATGTTCAACTGTCTACAGATTTGTCTGGGAAGGTTTTCAGTCATCCAGGTTAAGTTGAAGTGTGTAATAGTACTGGCAAGTCTTGGCAAGTGGATCTTGATTTCATAATTTCATATGAAATAACCTTTCATTTTGAAGGGCTTCATCAGTTTGTTCATCAGTTCAAATGTTAAAATCATGCCCAAGCATAGTCACCAGGGCATACTCCTGTGATGCATGCCAGGAAATGCATAACATTGTATAAATCTGATGGAGTCTTCTTAGCTGCTCTGTTGTCTCTCCCCCACACTAACTATCAAGCATGGATTACAGATGATGATGTAATCATACAGCTTGCAACATGCACTGGCTCCAGAATTCCTCCTAACAGAAATATGCCCCATTTCCGTATTCCTCCCACTGGAAACATGCACCAATCCCCAAACTGCTCCCTCCCGTAACAGCTGCTTGGAGCCATGAAACTCTGATCCGATGGAATCTCCTCACCTGGCACATAAGAGAGAAAGCTCTATGCTGTTGTCTCCAGGACAGCTTATCATTTGAGGAAGGGCTCTACCATCTGACACATGAAAAATATTGCTAGTTCAAGTTTCAGAGGTGCTTCTTCCCCATCATTACTCTCAAACCCTGCCATTTTGAGACAATGACTCAGTTTAGACACTAACTAATAGACACTTACTTAGGAATAAAATCTATTGCTTCTATATGTTCCCTAAAAGCACTAGATTAACACAGCACATTTTGTGCAGAATTAGGCCTCGTCACAACAAGCAATGTAGGCAGAAGTTGAACAAACCATGACTGCTGCCATCGCTACCCATCTTAATTGAGGCTGGCACTTTCATAGCCTGAGGCTGAAAACCTGAATGTGGGAGGTCACTGTGTATCTTGTCACCAAATTGCTGACATCCAAATCTATTCGTGCCCAGTGAGAGATTGATCAGTTTTCCAGTTGTGTCTGGATTAAACTAATGATTGAGTCGTGTGGACAGTGTCTGCAAAAATCATACCCATGTTGCAGCATGCAACTACTACCTCTGTTATATTACAGAACATAAAAAACAGGGTCAACCATTCTGATTATAGAGAACAACAACTGCACTAAATAAATGGTCTGTAGTCAGGGCTGGAAGTTCTTCCTGCATGAGATAATGTTAGATTAGTCAGTGCTGATCTTGATTTATGTGGATCAGCTTCAGCAGAGTCAGCTAAGGACACAGCATCACTGGATTTATTGTAGCTGCTGTATAATTTTTTTCCTTACCATAAAGCACAAATGCAAATGTTCTAGCGACCGTATACAGCCCATGAATGGATGATTTTGAACATATGGCATTTTTTTCAGTAGGTTTGTTTTATTGGCCTGCATATAAAAGGTAAAACAAAGAAGGTCTTCCGAATGATTTGGAAGAGTGTGTTTTCTGTAGGGTATAAGCATGTACTAACTCAGAATTTTGTTTCAACCGAATTTATGGTGAAGCTGAAAAACTACACTTGGGTTAATATTTAACTACAATGCAACAGTTCAGTAATCTTGATTGAATTTCAAGTGAGGGGTTGGTTACGAGTTGGACCGAACAAGTGGAAAGCAGCAGATCTCAGAAACATCACTATATTGAGGTTATATACTGAGGTTCACTTTTTTCCTTATTACCACCACCCATGAGTAATGTAAAATCTTTTACCACCTTCCTCTAATTGCTTAGAACATTGAATATATTTAATTCCTTTGTTACCCATCTCTCATGTTCTCTTTCTACTGAAGAGTGGCAGCAAATCTTAAGATCTTCTTCCTTTCATCAGTTCCATTGTAAAATAAATCCATAACATCTGGTCAGGCTTTTTTTTTTTTTATAAATTAGCAAGGGGTCTACCCATTTTTAAAAATCCCAGAGAGCCTGAATATGAGCAACATCCAGCTGGTAATTACGTCTAACTTTTCTTTTTAAAGCATTCTATACAATCAGTCTTTTAAAAAAAAAACATGCATAACATCTGATTGTGGTTGTTACAGAAAGCCTACAGAAAAACTATTATTTGGTCCTGATCTGGCCATGCTTACAAGCCTTGGAATGAATCCAAATAGTGGTTTGCTTCCTACATGAAACAGCATTAATATTAAAGGACATGGAAAGGATACACATCTGCTCCATGCAGTTCCCTCCACTGGTGAACCACATGACACAGTGCTTGGTCCTTTTTTGATTTTCCTTCTATGCCTGCTCTCTCATGGTTTTTCATGCGACTGCTATGCTGATGACACACAACCCCTGCTCTCCTTTCCTCCCTTAGACACTCATGTTTCAGCACAAATCTCAGCTTGTCTGGCAGACATGTCGTCATGGTGGGCAGCTCATCAACTGAAACAAAATCCCAGAAAAACTGAGCTGCTGTATGTCCCTGGAGATACCTCCCTCCATCATGATCTTGTGATCTCCTTGGAGAATGCTTGGTTAAACAATTTAACAATGCTTTTACCTACCCAACATGCTCTACTCATATTGCTAACTTGGGTCATGTAGGTTTCTCATGTATAACATCAAGAGGATCTCTTGGAGGATGCTTGTTCTCTTCTCGTCTAATGAGTTGGACTAATGCAACTCGGCTCTGGTTGGGATTCCCCTGCATATCATTCAACCCCTGGATGCAGCTCTTTTAATTGTTTTCAATCTGCCACATTAACCCATCAAAACAATAATGCTTGCCTATAAAGACCCAAAACAGATCAGAAACCATCTACATGATGGTGCTTATCAAGCTCTGCTCAGCACCCGATTCTCATGCTAGCGCAGCTCAACTGGACTTCTTATAGCTGTCCAAACATCTTAGTTACTGCCGTCTTCAAATGAACAATGAAGGCCCACCTTCAGTAAGTACTTGTCACGTTCGGGAGCCCCCAGGGCTCGAACCCGGACCTCCATGGTAGTTGCACATGCCAGCACGCCATGGAAACGTGGGATTCAAAGAAGCGCTGCTTTATTTAAGTAAACGCAAGATATGGGGAAGACTAACCTAAAGACGAATACATGACACTAAACTGAAACTAAAACATGACATAAACCTGAACGTGGACATGAACATAAACACAGAACATTCAACAGGAAAGCGAACAATAGGTAAGGCGTTGCACAAAATACACACAAAGATGCAGGCTTCCGGGATTCGCCTGACGGCACTCTCTTCAGGTCTGGTAGGGAACTGTCCAGCTGTTCCTGACAGTACTAAAAAACAGATCCAAGACCCATCTCTATCTCATGTGAGGATATCTTGTAAATGGTGATTAGCAGGCTATTTTTTGTCTCTTCAGATAAAGACATCTGTCAAATGCTGTAAATATAAATACACTAGCTTTTTACATCACTGAGAATAGATGACATTTAGATGAATGTTGAAGTCTGCTATTGTATCGTCATATTCCAGGAACTCCTTGCCAGGATTTTAAAAAGAATGAGTTTTATTAATTGAAATAAACTGTGCTTTTGGACTGGAAAATATCACAAGCTATTTCAATAACTAAAAAATGTTTGTACATGTTTGCTATGACTGTGTCATCCACTTGCTAGTGAGACACCCAGTCCTGATAACCGATGACCTACAGTCAGTGACGAGGTGAAATGAATTTAATAAATAATGTTGGTTAGATGATATTTTGGAACAACATTTTTTCTAATAAAAATCTGTGCTGAACCTCAAAATCTAGGAAACCAAGCTCTACAAAGGTTCTCTAAAGATACACCATATGGCCAAAACTATGTGGACACCTGATCACATGTGCTTGTTGAAGATCTCATTCCAAAGCTGGTTCCCCTGTGCTGCTATAACAGCCTCCACTCTTTTGGGAAGTCTTTCCACTAGATTTTTGAACATGGTTGTTGGAATTTCCCATTTCGTCACAAAAGCATTGAGGTTGGCCACTGCTGTAGGGAGTGTGAAAGCCTTCCATTTAATCCCAAAGATGTTCAGTGGGTTTGAGGTCAGGGCTCAGTGTAGACCAATCAAGTTGTTTCACACCAACCTTGGCAAACAATGTCGTTATGGAGCTCATTTTGTGCACAGCTGCACTGTCATTTTTGAACATGTTTGGGTCCCTTGGTATCCGCAATATTAAAGCTACAGCAAAAAAACACATTCCAGACAATTGTGTGCTTTTGACTTTGTGGCAACAGTTTGAGGAAGGCCTAGATATGGGTGTGATGGTCAGGTGTTCACATACTTTTGGTAATATAGTGGATTTCTTGAGATGAATTCTAATTATATGTTTAGATATTTTAAAATCAAACTATTATTTACGAAATATTTTGTGGATTATATTGAATTTTATACTTTATTTGATGTTTTATTTGAATTTAAGATATTTAATGGTCACTAAAAAACCACTTTCAACTGTACAAAATAATAGAGCTTCCAGTCTACTTGTGTTTCTGAAGAAAAGTGAGAACTGAGAATTTAGAAGTAGCACTAGCAAGCAGAGACTTGATCAGAGTAAAGAGACAAGAGAAGATGTTGTGTGTGTATGGTTATGAGGGAGCATAAGGGTGTTTGGTGGTAAAGAATGTGTGTCTGTATGTGTGTGTGGGGGGTATTGTAGGATGTAACAGGTATTTATAATGTGAATGTTTGCGTGTGTGGTGTGTGTAAAATGGGTCTGAGAAAATGTCACTGCATGAAGATCAGATTGCAACAGCTGGCAGTGGCGTGTGAAGGGAAGCAGCTGTTCGTCCGTACAGTATGGCAAAGCTACACTAGAATGCATTGTGGATGACCAAGAATTACTAGAGGTCATGGCTCATTGCTTCCTCATCACTTTCTTTTCCTTTTTGCTGATTTTAACTGCAAAGTTAACCACACCACATTGTTTATGCAAAATTAATTGATTGATTTTTTGCTACGGTGCTTATTAACTAATGTTCTTAGAAAAACTGTATTGTGTACACAGGTTTTATTAATATCTGTATAAAATGTTTTCTTTCTGTAGGTTTAAGCCATGGGGGGAAATAAGAGCAAACCCAGAGAGCTCGGCCAACACTCTCGGAGTTTGGATGGCACCATCGGCATGAACAGTGGGGGTAGCAGCAATGTGGGGCATCACCACAACTCGTGCCAGCAGAACTTCACACCCAACCGGACCCCTGCAGTGGATGGCTCACGGCATGGTGCCCAGAACATCACCAATAATGCTGAATTGTTTGGAGGAGTGGAGTCCATGAACAGCCTCACATCACCTCTTCGTAGCACATTAACAGCAGGTACAAAAATAGCAATATTAGTAATGCCTGCTTTACATTATACTAAGAGTCCCTTGTTTGTAGGAATGACAGTGCAATGTTTAGTCAATATAGAGCCAAGTGCATTCTTGGAAAGGTAGCCTTTAGATGTGGCTCCTCAGAGACAAGTGAAACTGGATCAACCTAGTTGCGTGTGATTTTTGTTTTTTTTGTTTTTTTCAGCATTTTTTTCAACTGCATAATTAAATAAAGGCTGCCTTCATGTTATTTTTTAGGTAGTAGTACATTGTCAACCAAAGTGACCTTTTAATAGACCTTTAAAGTATTTTATCACAAATGGAGGGGCATCATTAGTGATTAAAATGTCTTTATAACAAACCCAATACCCATTGCAATGACTCCATGTTATTAGACTTTTCAGATGGTCTCTTGAATGCCTGCAAAATCTTTACATTACTCATCTCACTGAGAGAACATTTCCAACATAAGATTGTTTCGTAGCATGGCTTGCAGAACATTAATGTTTAATACTCGGTGTTTTATGAAAGGAAGGTAATTCTACCTAGAACAAGGTTGGAAAATTGGAAGTTGGAGCAGAGGAAAAACAAATTTCTATACTATTTTCCAAATCCTGCCACCTGCTGCATTACCCACACAAAACCAAGGACTGGTCTTGGCTAATTATATGAACTATTCCTGTTAGACATATTAATTAGCTTACATGGATGCTACACAAATAGTTCCAAAATTATGAATTTCAAACAATGTGGAAACATTGACAAAGCTGAGTAAAATACAGCATAGTACAACATAAATGCTAATTCTAATATTAGCACAACACACTCACCTTTCAAACGTCATCAGACTAAAATGAAGACGCTAGCCAGGCTTTAAAAAATTCTTTATATATATGATGAGACAGCAGCACAGTTCATAGCTGATCTTTTAGCCAAACATTTTCTACCTTTTTGTCCATGACATGTTATTATGAGATATTATCAAGGGAGGTTAAGGACTATGGACTAAGCACTTTTGTATGTTGCTCTGGAGGGTGTCTGCCAAGTGCTGTAAATGTAAATTATAGCTATATAAAGTCAGCCTTCCCGAGGATTTAAATACTTGCTAATTTACTGTCTGTGTTAGCTCATCATACTAGTGGACATTAGCCTAGTTAATTGGACTTCCAGCCAAGTAGAAAATAGGACTGGGCAAGAACATTGGGGCTTCTACTTGGACGGTAGCCAGGCTATTGAATTTATTTGTCCACTTCTTTAAAATGTTTTTAAAATATGTTTGGAATGTCTCAGTTTTTTAATTTTTTTTTATTTTGGTCTTTCCACAGGAGGCGTGACTACATTTGTGGCGTTGTATGACTATGAATCACGCACTGCCTCTGATCTGTCATTCAGGAAAGGAGAACGGCTTCAGATAGTGAATAACACGTAAGTAAGCACACACACACGCACACACACTCTTGCACAAACACTGATTAGATATCACATTTTCTTCTAGACAGATATGCATATGATCATCATACTCCCTCAGTCAAGTGCACATACAGACATACACATCAATCCTCAGTCTGTATCACCAAGGAGTGTTTAACCTCCCCCTTCAGCCCCCCGCACTCTCTGGTAACCATAGGAACAGGCTCCCCCTTTAAAGGCTGGAGATGTGCTGGAGATAGTGTTTTTGGTTATGTTTACATTTTCCTTACTTTTTTCTTCACTGCACTCCTTTTTTGGGGTTTTCTGCTCACAGCTGCACATTCCCCTGACACCCCCCCCCCCCCCCCCCCTCTTCTGCTTACCCTCTAGGAGTGAAAGGGCAGTTGCTCTTTCTCTGTTATTCCAGTGATAACTTCCAGAGAGAGCAGCAAATATGCCTTAATTAGAAACAAGACAATCAAATTAAAATCTTTTGTTACGCATGTAATGGGAAGCGGTTATCAGAGATGGTATTATAATCCTCTTATACTGCGCTATAATGAGAAAACAAGGGAATGGAACAGGGGCAAAATTCACCATGAACATGATCTCTCATATAAATATGATTTAAAAACATGATTGTTCATTCCATAAACTGAGCCAAGGACGTGAAGGTTTACATTGGGGGAAAAAAGATTTGTGATGGCGTTAGAGGTAGGTCTAAAGATTTAAAATGGCCAGTTCAACATAAGAGTCAGGCCAAAAATGTGAAGACTGTTACTGTGGAATCAATAAAAGAGCAGCAGAGCATGATGCTGTCCCTCACCACACACACACGCACACATACATATACATACATACACACACACATGCGCGCGCACACACACACACACACACACACACACACACACACACACACACACACACACAATGGCCTGGGCATGTCAATAGCAGATCCATTATAGTGTTAATGCTATATTTTGTGTACATACCAGTATACTGATTTTATTTTATGCTGATGCCTGATCTCCTCATTACATTTAAACAAGCTCCGATAAGATGAATACATGCTTTTAAATAGGCTGTGTTTTCTTTTTTCTTTTTTATTGACCTGTTTAGTCAAACACTGTGAGTTCCTGCTGTCTCTTTACTCTTTGGCTTTTATGGCTTTGCTCTAATTCCTGCTATGTCTGTTTTTTAATCACAAACCTATTTCACACCTCCTTCCTCCATATCTCCTCTTATGTGCGGACACTGTTTAAAACAGGAGAAAGATGAACTGCAGGTAGGTAAATACTGCTCGCTTTTACCGCTTGCTTGATTCATGTCTGTGTCTTCAACATCATTTTGCCATGCTCATCTGTTTATCAAATATAGTTTTACACTTCTGGGAAAAAAGGAGTGCATGGCAAGCTGGGAAAACCCATCGCTGTGGCTGAGCTCTGCAAATAAAAACAAAAGCTGACTAAAATAGGTTTTTTTTTGGCCTAAAGCATACTTTGACACCTCATCGTTAAGAAACCATAAACATATTTCACCAAAATGGCATGTTTTGTTTACTGGGCTATTTTCCAGTGAAGATCATTTTCATAAGGATCCTTATAATGCTGGTAAAAACAGTCTATATAAACATTTCTAAAACCTGGCTAGGTAAGTGTGATTTCCTCAAAAAGTGAATTTCACACTTTGTCCAAGTTGTTAGTTGTGTTACATAATGAAATAGGCTTATCTACAGCCTAATCAATTCCGTTTGTAAGAAGAGACTCTTATGTCAGGGAAGTTTCTATTCTGTAGCCAGACTTGAAATGTGAAGGCTTTGTCCAGGCCCCCACATGTATACAGATGTGTCTGTGCAAAACTAGCATTCCACTTGACAACACACCAGATTTCTTGTCGCTAAAATGAACCATTTTGGAGGGATAGCATTTGTATATAATCTATATATGCGTCATGTCATACGAGATGAAGAAGAAGCAGTGTGTGCTCTTTGCCACAGATCACGTGCGCTCTACTGTGTTCACTCCCATTGGTACTCACTGCACTGAGTTGCTCCATATTTGCATAAAGTTTGATGCTGTGCTGGACACGCCCACAACTAGTCAGCAACGGTCGCTATCGCTCATGTCACATGGAAATTGCCAACTCTCATAAAAAAAATGTAATAGTCTCCGATCACTTTGTCCCTGGGAGATGCTGTATGTAAGTACGCAGCATCACTTTTTCCCATGAAATTGAGATCTTGCATGTTCTGTTTTTTCTTTCTCTGCATTTCTTCTTTCACAGTTATTTTTTCTTCTCTTCTTTTTTCAACCACATGACATTCAGTACGTTTATAACCCACTTTTTTAGATTGTGACCAGTCATGTAGTAAAGATTAAATAACCTGTAACTCATGACACTTCACTGTGACCAGTTCACTGTAATGTAGAAACACACTGTGTCGTTGTGTTGCCTGTAATCAATCATGCACTAACAGACGTTTTGTAATGAGTTTTAAGAACGTGGGAGATTGCTCATAGAGGTTGTGTGTTGAGTCAGCAGCAACTGTGATGTGAAAATGCCAGCATTATTGCTCCAGCCAGGGGAGGCTAAATCAGGAACTTCCCTGTTTTTTTTTTTTTAACTCAATGAGGATGTTAATAATTCACAGCTAAAAGACTCAATATTTGTAGTCCAGTAAACTCTGTTCTGTTTCAGAGTATTTTAATAAAACTTAAAAGCACATAACGCAGCAAGGTGTCAACGATTACATTTAATATTTTGTTTGTAGTTACATCATGAAACATCCGTGCATCAAGCTAGTTCCTGTTATAACTTACTTTATAACGATGCAGCTTGTCATGTTACCCAGAAGCCATAAAGCCCTGTATCGCCTGACAGCTGATAGAGTGCTGACACTGGAGAGTCATTTGAAAAATACTAAACAAATGCCTCCTCATAAAAAAACAGTGCCTTGCAGCTAACATTACTGTCAGAGCTGCTGTTATAGACGATCCTTTGACACCTTCTGACCAATCAGCACTGAGATTTTTATTTTGTATAACTATTAATTATTGCTTTGAAATAGTTTCTAGGCTGCATGCGAAATATGAGTGCATCTCATATTTGCATCTCCATTTCAGATTCATAAGAACTTCTTCAAACAAATTTGTCTTTCAGGGAAGGAGACTGGTGGCTAGCCTGCTCACTGACCACAGGACAGCGAGGCTACATTCCCAGCAACTACGTCGCTCCTTCTGACTCCATCCAAGCCGAAGAGTAACTGTTTCTTTTTCTTTCTCATCTTCTTTTTATCTCTTCATCAACTACATCAACCACCCAGTAGTGCTCCTTTATTTAATCATTTTTGTTACTTCTGGGTTTCTGTTAGTGTTATTAATCACAATTCTGTGGTCATTTCTGTTTTTAGACTTTATTCAGACAAATGTTTTTGTTTATTTGTTGTAAGACAGACGTGTCTTATTCATCATCAATCGTGGTCTCCTTATTTGTCGTGAGAAACAGATGTTCTAGCACCTTCTCTTTTTTTATTCCCAACACCATTGGAGCATATCTGAAATAAATTGGTCATACACACCACACACACACCACACATACAATTACTTCTGAGATGGTATCTACTTCCCTTTCACAATAACTCATTATTACTACCTCATCATTACCACTACTTCTTTTTTCCTCAAAGATGCACCTCAGACAAAAATGGAAGCAATTTGGCCTACAGCACAGTATCATTTTAAAATCAAGTCTGTAAAACTAATCTCTAGCTACAACATTTGTAGCTCTGAGACATGAACAGCCTGTCTACTTGAAACTCTTTCAAACGGAAGGCAAATAGAAGTTAAATCAGTACAGTATATTCGCAAAATTTTCAATTATAGCTATAATACTTTTCATTACATTTCAGTTTCTTAGGGTGAGACAGACCAGTGAGAACATCACTTTCTGCAGCAGTTCCATTACTAAAACGATTAAATGTTGCTGTTAAAGGAAAAAGAGGAAAAAGTCATGATGTGGTGTGGTCACAGCATGTCCTGTTTTTTATCCTTTATCCACCTAGTTCACTAATCACTTTACAGTTGATTTTAGGTGATCGATCAAGTTACCAGATCATTCAAGAAACCAGAATGTGCAAAGCTTCTGACCAATCAGATCTGACCAATAAACTCGCACTGTCTAATTCTCCATCTTTGCAGGTGGTTTTTTGGTAAAATTACCCGTAGAGACTCTGAAAGACTGCTGTTGAGTATTGAGAACAGAAGGGGAACCTTCTTGGTCCGAGAGAGTGAGACCACCAAAGGTGAGCGTAGCTGCTTTACATTCTGTCTTTATTGATTTATTTCACTTACTGAATTCACTCAACAAGGGAATGATACTTGTTTATTTTAACACAGTATGCAACCAGAACCATGAACCAGTACTGCTTGGAAGGGCTTTATATATAGGCAGATTAAGAAAGCTCCACAGCACACAGAGCAAAGATTTAAACAAGGCTTTTTGTGTAAAGGAAACACATTCCTGTTACAATCCTGTAATTTGTGCAGCAAGTGGCCTCATTAAAGATCAGTCAGTCTATCAGTGTATGTGGGAGTGCGTAGTTGAGCTTTCTGAGTGATGGAGTGTGAAGAGGTGGGAGGTAATGGGGGATGTCTAGGGTGAAGAAAGGAGGGGGTGAGCTGACACAAAGTAGGTTATCATCCAGCTCTCAGCATTAACCAGCAGATATATACTTTATGACCAAAAAATATGTGCACATCTAACCAATCACACCCATATATGATATATTGATGAACATCCCATTCTATATTTAGTCCCTTTTTGCCATTATAATAACCTTCAATCTTCTGAGAAGTCTTTCCACTAGATTTTGGATCATGGCTATAGGGATTTGTGCTCGTTCAGCCATGAGAGCTTTGTGATATTGAACATTTAAGTTGGGTGAGGAGGCTTGGCGTGCGGTCATGCTCATCAAGGTGTTCAGTGGTGTTGAGCTCAGAGCTCTGTGCAGAATACCTTAGCTCTTCCACAACAATTTTGGCAAATGCTTCCTTCATGTACCTTGCTTTGTGTATGGGGCATTGTCGTGCTGAAATATGTTGATGCCCCTTAGTTCCAATGAAGAGAAGTTCCTGTACCCTGTAAGAAGGCCCACATAATCTATGGGTGAACCGTTGAAAGTGTCCACATACCTCTGGCCATATAATCTCTGACGATTAATATCATTAAAGAGAGTGTGTGGTATATAAATATTCATTTAATTCAATAAAATCTAATTTATTTCCTTTGAACAACAGACATAGTCATAAAGCAGCTTTACAGAAATCCAGGTATAGATTTAAATTTGTTCCTGATGAGTAAGCCACAGGCAATGGTGGCAAGGAAAAACTCCATAAACTAACATGAGAAAGAACCTTAACATGGAATTACATGTAGCTGAACAGGGAAAAAGAGAGGGGGTTGTTATGTGGAATTGCCTGATTTGTATGCTTTTATTTATACCGTCATGTGAATAAAGTTACCAGGAACTGGTAATAAAAAGACAATGGTTGAGAGAATAAGAGAAAGAGGCAGAAAATTAGATGATTACAATCAGAGAAGACAGGGAAGACGTGCTGCGGCGCATACATGAATGTCATTGTTGTTGGAACACTGCCCCCTAGTGACCTTCTTGCAGAGATGCAGTTTGTTGCACTGTCAATTTTGTAGTTTGTTTCTTTAATGCTATTTAATACACCATTCTACTTTTAACAAACCAATCCTTCAGGTGCCTACTGTCTGTCTGTCCTGGACTACGACAACGTTAAAGGGCTGAATGTGAAGCATTATAAAATCCGGAAGCTGGACAGCGGCGGCTTTTACATTACCTCTCGCACGCAGTTTAATAACCTTCAGCACCTGGTCAACCACTACCGAAGTGAGTCACTGGCTTTAGCCCTCAAAACCTGACAAAATGCACTAAAACAATGAAATATGATAGACAGATGGTAAAGT
This sequence comes from Hemibagrus guttatus, assembly GCA_033459395.1. Lineage (NCBI taxonomy): Eukaryota > Metazoa > Chordata > Actinopteri > Siluriformes > Bagridae > Hemibagrus > Hemibagrus guttatus. Next base: position 6,958,047 of record JAUCMX010000017.1, on the reverse strand, counting down.
ATGCACAGAAGTCTGAGAAATTTGATGTCTAATGTCTAAATCTTGCTGTGATATTTTAGAATGTTTTAATTTTGATCATATTGATCAACAATGAATACAGCTGGAGTGAAGAACCAATGAAGCCTTAAGGCGTTCCTTAATATGGATGACATCCCCATCCATATTAAGTTGATTGCATTTTCATTACAGCACATTACAGTAAATTCCCACATACTGATGGAAGTGAAATACAGAAAGAAATTATACAATACAGGAATTGAGGAACTATATTAATTTCTGACGCAGAATCAGCATTCTAATTTAATTAAAATGTAAGTAAAACCCTGCTGGTTGTTTTTCAATGCAGAAATCAAGCCACATAAGAGCAATGCAAAGAAGGGTTTGCTTTTCAGTGTGTGATGATGATGTTTTTTTTGCACGCCACTGATTAAAAAATCTTTCATTGATGTCATTACATTTTGCTCTGGTATGGAGATATTTCTGTCACATTCTACAGGTGCATCTCAATAAATTAGAATGTCGTGGAAAAGTTCATTTATTTCCATAATTCAACTCAAATTATGAAACTCATGTATTAAATAAATTCAATGCACACAGGCTAAAGTAGTTTAAGTCTTTGGTTCTTTTAATTGTGATGATTTTGGCTCACATTTATCAAAAAGCCACCAATTCACCAATCTCAACAAATTAGAATATGGTGACATGCCAATCAGCTAATCAACTCAAAACACCTGCAAAGGTTTCCTAAGCCTTCAAAATGGTCTCTCAGTTTGATTCACTAGGCTACACAATCATGGCGAAGACTGCTGATCTGACAGTTGTCCAGAAGACAATCATTGACACCCTTCACAAGGAGGATAAGCCACAAACATTCATTGCCAAAGAAGCTGGCTGTTCAGAATGCTGTATCCAAGCATGTTAATAGAGAGTTGAGTGGAAGGAAAAAGTGTGGAAGAAAAAGATGCACAACCAACCGAGAGAACCGCAGCCTTATGAGGATTGTCAAGCAAAATCCATTCAAGAATTTGAGTGAACTTCACAAGGAATGGACTGAGGCTGGGGTCAAGGCATCAAGAGCCACCACACACAGACGTGTCAAGGAATTTGGCTACAGTTGTCGTATTTCTCTTGTTAAGCCACTCCTGAACCACAGACAACATCAGAGGCGTCTTACCTGGGCTAAGGAGAAGAAGAACTGGACTGTTGACCAGTGGTCCAAAGTCCTCTTCATTTGGAAACCAAGGTCCTAGAGTCTGGAGGAAGTGTGGAGAAGCTCATAGCCCAAGTTGCTTGAAGTCCAGTGTTAAGTTTCCACAGTCTGTGATGATTTGGGGTGCAATGTCATCTGCTGGTGTTGGTCCATTTGTGTTTTTTGAAAACCAAAGTCACTGAACCCGTTTACCAAGAAATTTTGGAGCACTTCATGCTTCCTTCTGCTGACCAGCTTTTTGAAAATGATGATTTCATTTTCCAGCAGGATTTGGCACCTGCCCACACTGCCAAAAGCACCAAAAGTTGGTTAAATGACCATGGTGTTGGTGTGCTTGACTGGCCAGCAAACTCACCAGACCTGAACCCCATAGAGAATCTATGGGGTATTGTCAAGAGGAAAATGAGAAACAAGAGACCAAAAAATGCAGATGAGCTGAAGGCCACTGTCAAAGAAACCTGGGCTTCCATACCACCTCAGCAGTGCCACAAACTGATCACCTCCATGCCACACCGAATTGAGGCAGTAATTAAAGCAAAAGGAGCCCCTACCAAATATTGAATACATGTACAGTAAATGAACATACTTTCCAGAAGGCCAACAATTCACTAAAAAATTTTTTTTATTGGTCTTATGAAGTATTCTAATTTGTTGAGATTAATTGGTGGGTTTTTGTTAAATGTGAGCCAAAATCATCACAATTAAAAGAACCAAAGACTTAAACTACTTCAGTCTGTGTGCATTGAATTTATTTAATACACGAGTTTCACAATTTGAGTTGAATTACTGAAATAAATGAACTTTTCCATGACATTCTAATTTATTGAGATGCAACTGTATATGAACAGAAATAAATAATGGTAATATGTACATGCTTCAGTTTTATAATATTCATAACAGTTAAAGAAACAATACAGTGGATATAAAAAAGCCTACACATCCCTATTAAAATGGCAGGTTTCTGTGATGTAAAAAAATTAGATGAAGATAAATAATTTCAGAACTTTTTCCACCTTTAATGTGACCTATAACCTGTACAACTCAATTGAAAAACAAACTGAAATCTTCCTAATACTTTGTTGAAGCACCTTTTGATTTTATTACAGCACTCAGTCTTTTTGGGTATGAGTGTACTACACAGCCAGTATTTGCCAGAAATTCCTGGAGCTCCTGTAATGTTGCTCATCAGGTCTGCTAATGTTGTTCATCAGTTTTGGAGGGATGTCCAGTTCTTGGTAATGTCACTGCTGAACCATATTTTCTCCACTTGATGATGACTGTGTTCCATGCTATATCTATCTTGGAAATTCTCCACCCCCTAAAAGATTTCAGTTTGTTTTTCAATTGAGTTGTACAGGTTATAGGTCACATTAAAGGTGGAAAAAGGTCTGAAATGATTTTATCTTGGTCTCATTTTTTTTTTTACATCACAGAAACCTGCCATTTTAACAGGGGTATGTATTGCTCCGACTGCGGTGAAGTTGTTAACTTCAAGCAAACAAGTTCTTAATTGCTTACTTGTTCCTACTTTCTCCAATTCAGTTAAAAAAATATATAAATAATGAAGGAATTATAGTTGAGTAAGCATTAACAGCAGTGACAATCAGTATCTTTCTCCCAGTCATTATATCTTTCTCTCTTTCTCCTCTTCAGAGCATGCTGATGGTTTGTGCCACTGCCTGACTGATGTGTGTCCAGTACTGAAGCCACCACAGACTCAGGGTTTGGCTCGGGATGCTTGGGAAATCCCTCGTGACTCTTTGCGTCTAGACCTGAAACTGGGACAGGGTTGTTTTGGAGAAGTCTGGATGGGTAAGAACAAAATAGCCGACTGTGATGAATTTTCCGGTGGAATTTACTCACTGGTTTAAGAACACAGGTTTATATTTATTACAATTACACAAAGTCTTACCACTTTCTAAGTATGCTAAAGGACCTCTTGATAAGTTTACTCACTTAACAAGAAGTCATTAGAATTAGATATTTTTGTTCCCCATAAATTATACTACCCAGGAAATAACTAAAAATGGCTTAGGAACACCTGCACTCCTTTACCCTAATTACACCAGGACCTACAAACATGAATGCTTTTTAACACCAACACCATAATGTATAATTGTAATTATTCTTTCAATCACATTTTAACCATTTAGAAATCAAATTTTTGGAGTTCCCAGGCAAGTTAAATCAATATGATCAGTATTCTAAATATTTCTATGAAAAAATGTATGAAAGTTGATTTGATTCGGATATTGTTTATGATATTTATTAGTGATGCATCCACATATCTACAGTGAAAAACCCTATCCTGTATAATATCCTAAATGAGATCCTTATGTTTTTGGTGTGTTATAGGATAGCTCATTATTCAGTATGTCTGGTAATAGGCTGAGTAAGTAATATGCACATGTCTGGTTAGGCACGTGGAATGGGACAACACGAGTAGCCATTAAAACACTGAAGCCGGGCACCATGTCTCCAGAAGCCTTCTTACAGGAGGCTCAGGTTATGAAGAAACTACGACATGAGAAGCTGGTGCAGCTCTACGCTGTGGTATCTGAAGAGCCCATTTATATAGTCACTGAGTACATGAGCCAAGGTGAGGGTCTTTCTCAACTTTCCACCATAGCAATGATACTGTAATGACGATAATACTGTAATAATAATAGATAAATACATAAAGGTGAAATGACTGTTATCCTTGCACGCATATTCTTTCTCTATTGTTTTCTATTGATTTTTAACTAATTCATAAAGATAATTTGTAACAGTTTGCAAAACACACCTGAAATAACATATTGCACTGAATAGACTTGCAGTCTAGAAGTCTAACATCTTAAAAGGTGCATATATGGTGTATGAAAGCTGCCTGATTGGGCTTTACACAGGTAGTCTGCTGGACTTCTTGAAAGGAGACATGGGGAAGATGCTGCGGTTACCTCAGCTTGTAGACATGGCCTCACAGGTAACAGAATCCCATATACACCACTAGTCACTAGCTAACATTTGGTACCAAACTTGAGTAAACCAAGTCAACACAGAACACTAGCAACCAGTAAAGAAATCAGAATAAGAAACGATAAGAAAATCTGTGAATTTTTTAGCCCTTAGATCTGTGCATGTCTTTGTGTAGCACTATGGTCCTGGAGGAATGTTGTTTCATTTCACTGTGTACTGCATCAGCTATATATATGGTCAGAATGACAATGAAAGCTTCTTGATTTGACTGCATTAAAATGCAATATGGGGGTCATAAAACTGATAATCTGACTAAATAACAAGTCCTATTAGGAGCAATATATGCAGCTCGGAGGTTCAAAATGCCAAATCCACAATTATAAATCTTTTGACTATTTACTTTCAAAGATATTGTACAGTAGGCACAGACTACAACAACAACAAAAAAATACAAATCAGATAGATACTTGCAGATAGTTTAAATGAACTGTGCTGATGAATATCAAGTTGAAATCAAAAAAGATACAAGCAAAGTAAAGGGCAGGATTTCTGAACGTATGCCATCTTTATATCTTTGGGATTAGGCTATCCTATTACAGTTTTGACACAAGCAGATCAGTTATTCACAAATAGAAAAGGTTTGAAAATTAATTACCACTAAAATGACTAAACAATGAGCTAAAAGTAGCTTGCAAATGAAGGAAAGATGGGCTAGAAATTGTAGCTTAATGCTACGAGCTTCAAGTTGTAAGCTTCTCATGATATGAACCAATATAGTGTCTATTATGACTTTCTCTCAGGATGTAATTTGCACTGGGATGATCATACAACAGTCAATGCTAGAGTAGCATGTAATGCAGTGCTACGCTGTGTGTGGCATAGATATTAAAAAGCTTAAAAGCGCCATCGATGTTGCCAGGCTTGCTGCTGCTGCAGTTTGGCACATTTACTTGCATATTCCTCAGACATTTTCTGCTCCCTCTTTACTTCTTCTGCTGTCCATATTGATAAAGAGGGCTCTCTGGCCTAACTATGAACCTGTTCATTTGTCATGAAACCAGCTTGGAATGCCAAATTCTGAATGGGAGGTCAGGGGCATGATTGATAGACTAACCAGTCTGTCTTTGGGGTACTGATTAGCTTTTCTGGTACAGGTAGTGTTAACTACCTGATGCTGCCTATCCATCTCTTTATTTTCGCTTCACTTATTCCCTTTATTTACCTATTATTTTATGCTTCATGATAAATTGCCTAAATTTAGTAATAAGGTAATTATGGATTTTTCTTTCAGCCATGTGCTTTCTCCTAGTTTGTCAAGTAAGAATTGTTTTCGATTTTGTGTTTCATTCAGCGACGTTTCAGAAAAACCTTACCCAAATGCTGGCCAAATGTATTTCAGTGGAAGAAGTAACAAAAGCTGGCTTCTGATGGTAGTCTAGCTATTTTGTAAGAAATATCACATGAAAATAGAACTGCTGTTATACAAAAACAGATCCAGTGTATTTTTTTTTTTTTTTTTTTTTTTTTTTTTTAACTAGTATATCATCTGAAATTACCCAGCAAAATGACCCAACCTGCTGGGTTATGTAAATAATCAGGCTTTTTTTGAAGATTGTAAAAAGGTTAAATTTCTGCCATGATCATTTTTTAGTGAGATAAGATAGAACTTATTAATCCCAAAGGAACTTCTTTTGCCAGAGACTGCTTCAAATAACAAGAAAATAAATATAAAGGAAATATAAATGAAAAATAAATAAATAATCTATATATTCAAAATGTATTCATTCATTCATTCATTCATTGTCTACCGCTTATCCGATCTATTCTCGGGTCACGGGGAGCCTGTGCCTATCTCAGGCGTCATTGGGCATCAAGGCAGGATACACCCTGGACGGAGTGCCAACCCATTGCAGGGCACACACACACTCATTCACACACTACGGACAATTTAGAGATGCCAATCAACCTACGATGCATGTCTTTGGACCGGGGGAGGAAACTGGAGTACCCGGAGGAAACCCCCGAGGTACGGGGAGCGCATGCAAACTCCACATACACATGGTGGAGGTGTGAGGCAAACGTGCTAACCGCCAAGCCACCGTGCCCCCCTCAAAATGTATTCAAAGTACAAAAATTGCACATAATAAGGTATTGCACATGATGTCATATTGCACATGGTATGGTATATCACATGGTATGATTTTGCACATGATATTATGTGGTGTGCACTTGATGTGCACATAATATTATATAGTGTGCACTACAGAGTGCAGGACACTACACTATGCAGTGTGTTCAGTGTGCCGCTTGTTGTGCTGTCTTCAGATCGCCTCTGGCATGGCATATGTGGAGAGAATGAACTATGTTCACCGGGACCTCAGGGCTGCCAACATCCTGGTGGGAGAGAACCTGGTGTGTAAGGTGGCTGATTTTGGGCTCGCTCGCCTCATAGAGGACAACGAATACACTGCGAGGCAGGGTGAGTGAGACAGCTAGAGCTCTCTGTATCTCTGTCTCTCGCGCTCCCTCTCTCTCTCTCTCTCTCTCTCTCTCTCTTTCTATGATGCACAGATAGATGGTAAGAATAAATATTCTGTATGACAACAGTTTACACTCCTTTTATCTTGATACACTTCCTTATCTGTATACACAGGGGCGAAGTTTCCGATAAAGTGGACTGCACCAGAAGCTGCTCTATACGGTCGCTTCACCATCAAATCTGATGTCTGGTCATTTGGGGTTTTACTGACTGAGCTGGCAACTAAAGGCAGGGTGCCATATCCAGGTACGGTTAATGAATTTTATAATTTTATATGATTTTAGAATGCAGTGTTTAGGCAAAAGGATCTCAATTCTGTTCATACACTGTTTATGAATTTCTTGTGAAAGCGCATTTTTATTTGAAAAATTTTCGATATATTCATTTTTGGTTTGTTTGAGTTTTTATTACATTCATCACATTAAATCCAGTTATGTATATTAAATCCAGAGTACCTGTCTGTTTTAGGTCGTTATCGCTGGGTTTTTATTAACTACTTCTTTTGAACGTGTAAACATGTCATTATTCACTTAATAAAATGATCTCAATTATTAGTCTTTTTTTCTTCCCCATGCTATTTTCCTGCTCATGGTTTAATAAAAACCATCATACAGTAATCCTGTCTAAAGATATCTCAAACTGTGCTGTGTCTTCTTCTGACAGTTGTTGGAGCTCTATGTGCCACAGAGTCATAGTCATTATTTAGTTTGTAATAAGACACTTGCTGTCACCCTGATCCTCAAGTTTTTTTCTTAAAATCATCTCAGGGAGTTTTTCCTTGCCATCATTGACTCTGGCTTGTTTATTAGGTATACATTTTAATTTAAAACTTATAATTGATATCCTGAATTTATATCTTTTTGTAATGCTAAAAGCACTATAGAAGTTCAAGAAAGTGTTAAAACATGATTTTTTTTTTTTTTTTTTACCTGAACAGCAAAAAAGGTTAAAAAATGTGTTCTAAGTAATCTATATTTAGTTTCTAAAGTTGTTTGCCTCTGTGTCCTGTATAGGCATGGTGAACCGCGAGGTGCTGGACCAGGTGGAGCGTGGTTACAGGATGCCGTGCCCGGCTGAGTGCCCTGAATCACTGCATGAGCTCATGCTTACGTGTTGGAGGAAAGAACCTGAGGAGCGGCCCACTTTTGAATACCTGCAAGGCTTCCTGGAAGACTATTTTACCTCCACTGAGCCACAGTACCAGCCAGGAGAAAACCTGTAAAGAAAATCCAGTAAAGCGGTTTCATCCGGAAGCGGGGAAGAGGATGAAGGCTTTCTGTATTGTGCTCCTTAAAGAAGAGTGAGTGCTAAAGTGACCTTTTGCATGCAAATTGATTTCCAATCAAGTGCTGAGGCTAGGTAATCAATATTTTAACTGTAAAGTCGTAGATCATTTTTGGGAACCGCAGCAGGCTGGATGATGGGTGAGGCCAGAGAGAACCAGGGACTGTGTTAAAATGCTCTCTTTAAAAATACGACAGCTGCCATGTGACCATTCACTTGCAAGTGAAAGAATAGCTGCTTTCACTAGTTTACATAATTAATGACTTAGATACTGAATATTTAAAATCAAGTCATGACATAATGTACACAAAATAGCATTTTAAAGTTCACAGAAGCAGAAGGATTCTGGATACTGGGCAAATCGGGGTTGAAGATCTTCTGCTGTTAAAGACAACATAAGTGTTGGGTTACAGTTCACTTGTGTAATTAAAGGGAAAGGGAACCATGTCTTTGTTTTAACTCCAATATTATTATATATTATGTGTTTGCAGTTTTAAATAGTTGACAATGATTTAAAGAAAATGGTATATATTGATTTATTTCTAACAGTTATATTTCAGTGTTGTGGCAACTGACTAAGGCTGTACTTCTCCTTACAGAGAACAAAAACATTGTTACAGTTCCTTGCACAGATCTTTTTTTTTTTTTTTTTTAACCTCAGAATGGTTACCACACGAAACCCACATTCACCTCCGATGTAAACACAAATACAACTAGACTCGTTGTTTTTCTTCTCATTTACCGTAGTTGTTTTTGTTGGTCAGGGAAGATAAATAAATTAGCTTCTTCTGAACCATTAACTCTTGTTGAGTATACTCCAGATTTGTGATTCTTCCACGTGACGACCGGAATCTCACGCTCCAACAAGCTCCTCCAACCTGTTCACTTCATTTAGCATACCCTGTCACCAAGTCCTTTTATTTTTCTCAAGATTTTTCTCGGCAACTGGGGAAGACCCTTTAAGACAATTGATTGAATTTTATATTATAGTTCTCTTTTACATGAGGATATGTCTTAAACTGTCACAGTCTTCCAATACACATCCAATTGAACTCCTTTAATGTTGCCTAGAAGAGGACATCCTGACTCCTGTTCCCTATTTCCTAAACTGGGATCAACTGGATAAGGTCAAAGACTGTCAAACAGCGAGTGTTTTTGAAACACACTACAAGCTCACATGGCAGATGAACCATTCACTGAAGTGTTAGAGACCAAACTCCAAAATAAAGCCTTTTAATTTTTTTTTCTGATTTCTATCCTTTAATATAATGTTTTAATTTTCTGATATTATCCAATGTTTTCTGATAAGATTTAAATCTACTGACAAAGTCTCGTACAACTGTGTTTTTGCTTATGGGAGACAGTTTTGTACAATTCTACTATATATATATATATATATATATATATATATATATATATATATATATATATATATATATATATATATATGGCATTTTAATGATATTATCATCAGATTGTTTTTTGTAGTTTAGCAAGAATTGTAAGTTAAAAACATCAGTCTCTTCAAATGACCAAATGAAGTGGCTTTGGGCACATGTAAAGTGTTCAGTGTTGGGAAAGGCCCTTATACATGCTGGCTGGTATTGTCTAAAGCCTGTAACACAGTCTTAAAAAGCAGGAAAGATTTTAATCTTATCTTGTGTTGAAATTATGCTAGGGCCACAACATTTTGCTAATTATTAACGTTGCATGTGAATTTCAAAGGGCAAGAATATTAACGCTTACGTATGTTTTTCAAAGCTCAACAGGGGGATTGCATTTGAATTGAAATGTATGAGTAACTGAAACACATCATTCTATACTCTGGATTTGGATATCTCACTGGATTTCTGTTTATATGCAGTGTTATATCCAGCCTTCTTCCTAAAAATTTGCCCCTGATCTATTCTATTTTGTGGTGAGTTAAACAGTGTTGTAGAAATTGTAGGGCATGTTTATGCATAAGGATGGTGAGTGGATCTGTGAGTAGTAATAGTACGGGAGTTAGGTAGTCACTCGTGCACTGTTTCCTGTCATCTGTGATTGGTTGCTTTTCTCACTTTTGAGTGCTCTCATGACACTGGACAGTTTGTTGTAAATACTTTCTGGTCATGCTTAGTGTAAATAGTTATATTGTTCAGATTCTTATTTTTAAATGGTCTCTTATGGTTATCTCAACTACTCTCAAATCCCACACTCAGCTGGTTTTCAACTTTTCTACTTCAACCACTACTACAACTTCAGCAATTTGCATAAGAAATCAGGTGTCTGTAAAAACCAGACCATTACACCGTCTAGAAATTCTTCTTCACCAAATTGGTCAGGTAATATATATTGGGAACAGATTTGCCAGGGAGATTTGATCTGGGTGTGTGTTAATATGTGCAGTTGGATGACAGTTAGTTATTTGACTATCATTGATAATCATGATCACAGCCTTATATTTTCAAATGTGTTCTTTTTAACCCGCTATTTTTACCTTTATAGCAAATAAGAGCAAAGATTGCAAAGAGGTTTTACAAGATGCTTTTGTCTTCTTAAAAGGCAATGATGTAATCAGCCTATGCAGTTTTTACTCCTGTCTTTTTCCCCTTTGCTTACAGCATATTGTACAGTTCTGTCATTCAATGACCTGTTCCCTATAAAGACTTTGCAATGAGAGATGTATACTTCAACTGTTAATACATTGTTATCTTTTCTAAGTGCAATAAACTTCATTTCTAAAGTTTGGATTTTGAAGCAATTCTGTCTGCATACATTGTATGTAAAAAGCATGAATTGCAAAATAAACCTTTCTGGGTAGTTTGTTGTTCAGTGCATTCAGCTATTATTGTTGTTCAGTGTATTCATAAAGAAAACAATAATGATTTAACTGAAGTCTGACTAAAAATGCCAATTTATTTATCTTCAGTAAATCTTTCATCCTGATCAGAAAATTCAGGAATATAGACAGTGTAAGACAGGGGAATTCCTCTATGGATGGGATGCTACACCATTGCAGGGCAACACACACACACACACACACACACACATCTGAGGGCAATTTACTATAACCAAACATACAGGGGAAATGATGGATGGATGGGTGGATGGTTGGGTGGGTAGCAGGATCATGGCCCTGCAGTTAGCATTGTCACTTCATGGCCTTGTGCTCCCTGATTTGATCCTGTGCTTAGAGGTTTTTCTGTTATAAAATATGAAGTCTAGATATATCATATCAGTTCTCACCTTTAATGTGATACAGTAGGAAAAAAAAGAAAAAAAAAAAACAAAAATCAAGATCAAATCGATTTTTTGGGGTGATAGATAGATAGATAGATAGATAGATAGATAGATAGATAGATAGATAGATAGATAGATAGAGCCAACAGTTTTGGTACACCACTCCAAATCATTGAATTCAGGTGTTGTTTTTCAGGGGTTAGGCTTGGCCCCTTAGTTCCAGTGAAAGGAACTCTTAATGCTTCAGCATACCAAGACATTTCATTAGTCAGACATTGGTCAATTTAGGGATGGCCCCTTCTTGTTCCAACATGATGCATCTGTGCACAAAGCAAGGTCCATAAAGACATGGATGAGCGGGTTTGGTGTGGAGGACCTTCACAAAGTCCTGACCTCAACCCGATAGAACGCCTTTGAGATGAATTAGAGCAGAGACTGCGAGCCAGGTCGTCTCGTCCAACAACGGTGCCTGACCTCACAAATGTGCTATGAACACACTCCTAAAGCTTGTGAAAAGCCATCCCAGAAGAGTTGAAGCTGTTATAGATGCAAAGGGCGAGCCAACTCCATATTAAATTCAAGTTCATGTAAAAGCAGACGTCCCAGTTTTGGCCTGACTCGCAGTCTCCACTCTAATTCATCCCAAAGGTGTCTATTGGGTTGAGGTCAGAACTCTGTTCAGGCCAGTCAAGTTCCTCAAACACCAAACTCACTCATCCATGTCTTTATGGACCTTGCTTTGTGCTCTGGTGCACAGTCATGTTGGAACAAGAAGTGGCCATCCCCAAATTGACCAATGTCTGACCAATGAAATTGTGCAAAATGTCTTGGTATGCTGAAGCATTAAGAGTTCCTTTCACTGGAACTAAGGGGCCAAGTCCAAGTTAAATGATTTGGAGGGGTGTCCCAAAACCTTTGGCAATATAGTGTAGATAGACAGAGGTTTTGTGCAAAAACATATTGCCACTAGAGGCCGCCAGAGCGTTAAAAAGCGATTGGTCTGTCTATCTATCTATCTATCCCATCTATCTATCTATCTATCTATCTATCTATCTATCTATCTATTTATTTATTTATTGCCGGGAAAAAATGTTAGCAAAAACATTTTCAAACGCACAACAAAGTTCATTATATGATTCCGCGTAGATCCTAGATCACTGATTAGTTAATTATTTAATAAAGTAAAAGTAAACAAACAAACAAAAAAAAAACACAGTCTAATTCTTCAATAAAAATCCCATAATAAACGCACTTCCCATGGTGCTAATGTGCCCTGAAATGCCTTAATTCACTTTATACGCTTTAATTAATTAATTAATTTATTTATTTATTTATTTATTTTTTATACAGATAGACTATAACATATCCTGTCTATCATAGGTTATTTCCGGTAATTAAGCATTTAATAAATAATTCTTACGAGTAATTGTGCATGACTCATTTGGCTTCTCCCCCCAGTGTGTTTACTGTAAATGAGCTCTAGCCCTCGGCTACGTGAGTGTGAGCAGAATGTGAGCAAGGTGCCGCCTTTAAACTGTGAAGCCGGAAGAGTCTGGCAGTTTTCTCCGAGTCTTTCAGAAGTCTAGGTAGAACTGGTAGGCAGAGCAGAGACTGGTCTGAAACCACTGAAAGAAAGCGTCAACTGCCGATGATCTAAAAGCAGTTGAGATCCACTGAACTGAGGTAAGAGTATGTCTTTCACAAAGGTTCCTCGGGTCTAAACTAAAATTCACATCCTCTAAAATGTATATTCTGAGCTTGCAGCACTTTGCATCAGTTTTTGTAAACAAACACGCCGACTGTATTTTCGTGTTTGTTTCAGAATGTTCAGAAGGTTTTAAAGAGTTGTCCAGTCCAGATGTTTTGAATGCTTTAAGCGCTCTTTTTCCTGTTACTGCTATTTATTCAGTGGCGGATGCTGTAGACTTTGCAAGATAAGACACATACACACCCACATAAACACACTTACATATATGTTTTTCTTTTCTTTCTTTTTTTTTTTTTTGTCTATTTCTCTTCTAACATGAGAATCCTGTTTTAACGTAATTGCTAATGCAGCTTCTTAATGCTCAGTATTATCCTAAATGGCACCTATGGCTCAGTAACTAAAAGAAAGTGTTTTTGTTTGTTTGTTTTTTCAATTAAAATTGCATTTTTTTTTTAGAACCCTAATGTTCTCACAAGGTTAAAACTGTTATAAGATATGCCTTTATGGAGACATACATGCATACATACATACATGCATACATACATAAGATGCAATGAGGAAATAGTCAGTTTTACTTTCCTTTCTAACCAACAGCACCTGTTCCACATTCAATGCCTAAAGTGTTTTTTTTAGTCACAGTGTGCCTTATTGTCACATAGTCCCAAATAAACTGTTAACCACTTGGCCACAGAGGCAACGAGCATGATACAGTGAAATTCACAGTTTCCTTGCTGCTTCATTCTGCAAAATGTGAGGAACTTGTGACAGACCAAGTTACAGAGCTTTTGCGTGTATGTGTCTTGTAAGGTGTTGCGTTGCACAAAACCTGTAGAGGTTTTAATATTTTATCTTAAAGCTTTTGACATATTTCGTGTGACTCCAAGCACCAACCACACATCTCGCACGTGCCGGAAGTGCACCCAACATGTTCTTAAGTGAGCGTGTCTAAAGGAAACCAGTGACACTTGCTAATTGAATTTTTAGCAATGAAAAATGTACAGTTTAGTCGTATTGGCAATTTAACAAAATAACTCTATAAATAATTAATGAGAAGGATAGTATAGGCTGTATATAAGGGGGAAATTGGAAAGACCTGATAATCTAGAAGACAGAACAAACCATCCAGCCCATGTGGAGTATCACTCCTCCCATTTACAATTTTACCCCAGAGATCTAAAAACTAGTCTCCCTACAGAACATACTGATGCACTGGCATGAATGAGTAAATGTTCTTTACAAGATTGTTATCATGGCAGAGGCAACGATGGCTCCTATAAACAGGGTCAGCTAACACTTCAAGTTTCTTTGGCACTACCCTCAGATTGAAGAAGACGGAAGCATTGAGAGTTGTTGCATTCAATTATGCTCACTGAAAGAAGAACTGAAGCATTAGAAAGTGCTCATGGGAAATCTGGTTACTCCAGTTTTCTTTGAGAATGTTGTCAAAAGAATTCTGATTCCAAGTGAATGAAATATTAATTTCAAAACCAGTGTCTTTCAGAAATGTGGTTGATTGGAGAGAGTTGAACATTAGTTTCAGTGATTGGTGGCTTCTATACATGTCAACCAAATGTACATCACAACCATTGGTGAATATCAGTTTCTGTTTATGTACTAAGGTGCATATGCGTTAGCATTTTTACTCACTGTCTGTGATGTTTTGATGCAAGTTTTTATGTAACTTCTACATTATATGGCCGAAAGATTGTGGACCATAAGTTGACCTTACTGAAACATTTACACAAAGCTGGAGGCACCTGATTGTCTGTAATGTCTTTGTGTGCTGTAGCATTTCTCTTCATTGCAAATAACAGACCTATACTTGTTCTACCATCACAATGACCATGACCACAAAGTTATGTCCATGAAGGCATGGTTCGCCAAAGATGGTTGGGAAGCACTCAGGTGTCCTGCATTGAGCCTTTACCTGAAACCCATTAGACACATTTGTGATGAATTGGAATGTAGACTGCACTCCAGGCCTCAGTGTCCAACCTCACAGCCATGCTCTAAAATGTAGTAGAAAGCCTTCCCAGAAGAATGGAGACACAAAGAGGGGGTAAACTCAAATTTTCCAGCACATATGGGACAGGTATCTACATGCTTTTGCCAATATAGTGCGTGTTCAATATTAGGAATTTACAGAATAGTTTATTTATATGCGAAATAGATGTTTATACTGGATGACCAGATGTTTAACTAAGAGTGGTTTGGCACAGACAATTTAGCCAGGGTGGCTAAGCTATTCTTTTTTACAAACCTAGGTAAACAGGATGCCATGTAACTAAATTGAAAGGAAAGCAATGGCCTTTCAAAGATGATGCCCCAGGGTACACCATGGCACACGATAGAGAGCAGAGCAGCAAGAGGTGATTATGAAAAGAAATACCAGTATTGGTTGTTTAGAGTAGGAGTAGTGACTGGGTATAATAAGGTATATATGCTTCCTATATAATGTTTTTGAACAAGAAGGTATCAAATGTTATTTAGGTAAGTGAACTGATAGAACTAGATTGTGGCCACTTTAATAGGAACAGTGGTATTAATTCTTGCTATTTTCTCATTAGCCATTCATGGGCACAACAAGCAGAACAAGTCACTTAAACTCTACATCAAACATCAGATTAGGGGAAGAGGGGATTTCTGTGACTGACTTTAACATGGCTATTGATGCCAGATGGATTGGTATTTCAAGTATTTAAAAAAACACTTATCTACTGTCATTTTCATACACAACAGTCTCTAAAGTTTAAAAGAATGGTGTGAAAGGCAAAAAAAAAACATTCAGTGAGTAGCCTTGCTGATGATTCAGATCAGAGAAGAATGACTAGACTGGTTCCAAGCTGACAGGTAAGCAAAGGTAACTCCAATAACCACACTTTATATCTCTTCTAAATCATAACACTTCAGACCACAACATGTCAGACCATGCCAGACTGATGGGTTCTAACAGCTGTCCACATCAGGTTTCACTCCTGTCTGGAATATTGAGCTACAGTGGGGCAGACTCAAAAAAACTGGACAGTTCAAGATAAGATTTTAAACTTTTTTTTTCCAATCTTTTTTTTTTTTTCCTTGTTTTTAAAAATAATTTAAGGTGTGTGTAGATGGCTGTCTTTGTTTAAATCAGTTCTTCACCACTAACTATTTCAGATTTCTTTATGCATGTATATCATTCCGAACATCACAAAGGATATACCATTGACCAGTCTTAGCTCAGTATACACACTGGCTTGTAAAACATCTGTATGGATAGTCAACCACCTGGTTATGCTTTGCATAACATTTTACTGTAGTTAAATTGTATTTTTGCAATAGCTTGTTTTCAGAACTTGTTCGTTCTTTCTTTCTTTCTTTCTTTCTTTCTTTCTTTCTTTCTTTCTTTCTTTCTTTCTTTCTTTCTTTCTTTCTTTCTTTCTTTCTTTCTTTCTTTCTTTCTTTCTTTTCTGTCTTTCTTACTTATGAGATGGCTTATGTTGATATTTATGGCATTTGGCAGACACCCTTATCCAGAGTGACTTACCACAAATGCTTAGAAGTTTCTGATAATAAATACTCAGTTGTGGAGGTCATATAGCTTGCTTGCTTTTTCTCATCATTCTGATTTACATATTTAATGAAGCTCTTGACCTTAGCAATGCATACACTCACTTGCCACTTTATTGTGAACACCTGTTTTATATTCCCAACAAACCTCAGAATGGAGGAACAAATGTGATCTGTGGTCAGTGTCACCAAGCATGGCTGTTGATGCCATTAAATCAGAATCTGTTGATCTCACTTTTACTCACAACACCTTAGTTTAAACAGTAAGGTGTGAAAAAGGGGAAAAAATGACATCATTTGTACATCAAAAAATGACAGTAATCAGAAATTCTGTGGGTGGAAACAAATTGTTGATGAGAAAGGACAGAGGAATATGTCCAGACATTTTTGAGATAACAGTAAGGGTAACTTAAATAAATACTCTTTACAGCCATGCTGAGCCGAAAAGCATCTCAAAACACAACCTTTGTCGAACTTTGTGGTAAACTGGCTACAACAGGTTTGTCCAAACTTTTGTCAAATTAGACCTCATGATGGGCAGGTTATACATAGGATGAATGGTGTGGGAATTACAGCACTTGTATGTGGTACCCTTCAGTTTCAGTGCAACAGCAGTAATTGGACCAAACAAACAAAACTGTAGATGAAATGGTTATTTTGAACATTTAGTTGCAAATCCACTTTCCACCGCAATTCCATGCTTTGTTGTTTCCATGCTTTTCTCACCCCTTTTCAACATTAATTGTTACCTTTTTGTTTATAGCCATGATTAAACATTATTCTGTAAATTAAATTGCAGGTGTAGTCAGAAAAAAAGCTCTAGCATTTCAGTGTGTTATTCTTCAGCATGAAAATATGTTAACATCGATTTCTGCCACTGTCAGGTGAAAGGAAAAAAATGCAGTCACAGTGAGCTCCAATTAGCGACAGGGGCCAGACTTTGGACACCCCTAGGCTACAATAATAGAGTTCCACATTAGGTTGAAGATTAAATCAACTAATTAAACTAAATAAAAAAAATGGTTTCGTGCAAATTTCTTCCTATACCAAACACCTTTGCTTTGAGAGGTCATACACAAATGTGTTGTGGAGATGTTTTTTTTTTTTCTTGGCTAAGCTATTTAGTTTATGTTGGATAAGGAACCTAGCCTAGGCAAGCTTAGGCAAAGTCAGCAGTAAAAACAGTCTAAAGATGTCTACAAGCTAGGCAGTTAAATGTCATTTGCTCACATGTTGAATGGCAGTGTTTCAGCTGATTTTTGGATAGCTACATGCCCTATTGAAGTGGACAGATGCCAGATTATTTCAGTTTGTACTTGCATACTAGCTGTCAAAATATTTATGATACTTCTGTGATGCAGTTAGAATGCATTTCTCTCACTTTTCTCATTTGGGTGTAACCCCGATAGAAAATGCTACAAGTGATAAGTGAGAACTTATATAATGAAAAACGTGGCGTTTTTTCATGGTAAGGGTTATTCCAGGCCAACACAATGTCCTGTTACAACATGGAATGGAACTTGCATCATTTTGGTGTTTATCTGGACTGTCCTTTAAGCATCTATTAATCTCCTCATGATCTTGACACTGACCTCCAAACATCTATTTTCTTCCCCTTTAAGTAAAAATGGGATTGCGGTAATTAGTCATAAACACAGCTTACTAAATATGAATACATAGGTCAAACTGAGAGCAATGTATCATCAAGATTTAAGGTTGCTTATCTCTGTCATAATTGCCTTGCATATATTTATGCTTCCTTATTTCTTTGTCCCTTCTGTACTATCCAATATTTGATAAAAATGAAAGTGTGGTAGTTAATATTTATCCTGAACAGCCTGAGCAGATGTGTATCTAACCTGAGGCTCTTGAGCGTGTTCAGTATATGCACAGAGCTGTGTCTAACATGTCTAGCTTATGTGATCATTACAGTTCCAGGAAGTGGTTGTGCTTTTTTTACAGCTAGCAGTGACCACATACCATATACCTAGCTAAAGGAACTAATAATTACAACACTGCTTTAAAACCTTGGGTTATATACTATTTTGCAACATCCCCTAAAACATCTGTAACACAACAAAGATGCACGTCACTGAAAATGTCCTGTTTTTGTATACTTGCTTTTTGTTTTTGCATGATACAAATTGTATTTGTGTATTTGTATTTGTGTAGTCCAATTTTACAATTAGGATTTATTTATTGGAGATGTGTCAGGACATCCATCATGAATGTCAATGTTGATCAAGCCAAGTTCTCAAAAAAGAGAGAATAAATGGCCGTTTTAAAAGAAAATGGCCAAACTTCGGTGAAACCGGTGTCTTAAGGCACTTCACACAGAACAGGCAGTTTTCACAGACTTTCATTTTTAATTGAAAACATGACTTGTTAAAAAAAGACAAAACAATAGTTTATTTGACAGAAATGCTCTATACACCCCAGAATATGTAGCTGCGACTGTGACCCCAAATGTGGGCCTTTTCTAAACTTTTGCCACAAATGAAACACATGATTGTCTAGACAGTTGGTCACTTTAATGAGGCCTCTGCTATGCAAGAGAGTGTGAGAGAGAGAGAGAGACACTTCCAAAATGTTAACCAGACATCAATCAAAATGTCTTAGTGTGTTTATTTATTTATTTATTTTTATTATTTTTTGGAGCTACAGGAAAAGTCTCAAAGATCTACCACTCCATTTAATGGGTAGAAGTCTGGTCTAGACTGTCTTTGTCTTTGATTTTTTCCCACCATGGCAATGACCATGATCACAAAGTGAGGTCCAAAAAAGTAAAAAAGCAGCAACCTGCACAGACCCCTGGCCCCTGAACCCTACTGAAAACCTGTGCCCCTTATTAATGCCATGCCTTCAGAGGAGGGTGTTCAACAAACACACATCAGGTCAGATGTCCATATACTTTTTATCATATAGTGTATGTGTTTATTCTCCATGCTTAAAATACGATGTTTCATCTGTTGAGAGTTTGTGGTGTGAGCATCAGTGAGATAGAAAATGTACCCACCTTGAATTGATGCGTCTTTTTTATAGCCATGAATTAATTCTTTTGTCTCGGTTAAGTTATGACTATTAAGTCCCTGGAATATGGGTTTACCTGTTTTCTATGGCACTGATGTCATTCAGCTTGTCTAAGCTGTTCCTTAACAGTAGTAAATGGACAGGAAGTGGTCTTACTTGGAAAGGAAAAAGATTGCCTCCTTTGACTAACCACTGTTAAAAACTCCACTCTTTTATCTTGTGCCCCCTTACTGTTTAATTGCATTCATTTTGTGGAAATAATCAGCAGAGAACAGAGGTGAGTCCTGAGAGGCCATGCTGATTTATAGTAGACTGTTTTCCAAATAACCATGGGAAGGGAGTCAGCAGAAACAGAAAACGTCTCACATCAGAGGTTTTTCACCCGTTACACAATATTGGAGACATGCAGATTCATCATGCCATACTCACTTAAATGCATCATATTGCAAATGTTTTTGGTTATTCATCTGTAGAATCAAAAGTAAGAATTCAGAAAGTAGTAGTGGTTTCAACGTTTGTCTTAACTTGCCTTGCTGCAAGGGGTAAAGTGTGAAACAGTTCACTAGTCATGTAGATTCACTGTGCAGTTTTGCACACTCACTGCATGAGTTTGTTTCATAGAGGAAAATTTTTTTTTAAATGTTGAGATTCATGTGACAAGGAGTGTATTTACAGCCCTTATTACTAACAAGGTCTAGTTTTGAATCAGACTGTAGAAAATAGTAATGTTTCCACTGTAATGCACTCTTAGTTGTTCTGCTCTAAACATGGTTACATGTTCAGATAGCTGTATTTACTGTGCATGTGTTTCTGCTGCCCAAAATAGGAAAAGGACAGAATCTGCTAAATGTGTATTTGTTAGTTTTTGCAATGTTGGGATCATGTTTTGTCATATAAACAGTTTTAGCATTTTTAATTGATTGGAATTTTATACTTTAACTGAAGACCTGAGAATGTAAGCTAAAAGACATTAGTTAGATAGTGTGTTCTGCTTAAGTTACTATGTGTTTAATTCAATTCCTAAAATAATGGTATCTTGAGAGCTTGAGAATTTGTAGCACTTTATATAGGAAACTCAGCTTGGGTTGTTCATAGCTTGCTAACTTATAGCATTATTATTATTATTATTATTGTTATTATTATTATTATTATTATTATTATTATTGTGTCTCTTAATAGTTTATAAAGTGTAGCTAACTCTGTCATACACTCAGTTTGAAGGTGATGTCCACATGACCTGGCTGGCTCGTCTCTGGTGGAGGAATTTAATTACCTTGACATCTTGTTAATTATGAGATTAACAAATGAATTAGATCAGCAGTAGCAGTATAGCAGTCACTGTACTGATCTGTGGTAATAAAGCAGGAGCTCAATTTTTGGATGAAGATCTCTATTTATTTGTCAGTTCATGTGATCTGATTCACCTATGGTTACAAGCTGTAACAGATAGTGGCCAAATGAATAAGAGAGGAAATTAGGTTCCTCTGCAGTGTTGCTGGAATTAGCACTGTTATAAGCCCAGAAACTCAGCAATCCAGGATAGGCATGAATTGGAGCTGCTGCTAGTTTAGATATTAAGGCACCTTACAAAGATTTCCCCTGGTTGACTCCTACTACAGTTGTTTCAGCCATGTCACTGTGGGCAGAGACCCTGGGGCAGACTCAAACTGGAAAGATTATCTTTAGCTAACTGTTATCTAACAGTTAGCTTGAACATTTAGGGTACCCTCAGAAGGAGCTGGAATTTGTGGCAGGTATAGACAATTCTGGGCTGACCTGGGCAGAAAAAAACTGTTCTGTTCTACTTAAATTTGATGTTGCAATAAAGCAAAGAGAGAAATAATTACTAGGGGGTGAATACGTGTTGGAGGAACTGTACCTATCCTACTGTATACTACTTGTCATCCAGACAAACATGAAGCGAATTTTTTTCTGTGTCAAACTCTAGCAGACATTGCCATCTGCCATATCAGGGCAGTTTAGATAAACAGCTATTATGATGCAAGTTCAAAGGTCATTGTCAGTGTGCTAGATTTATTCTCAGCATTCTGGAGCTTCAACTGTGTTTACCACTTTTGAGCACCTGTTCAGAAGAGCTTATTGGGTCATTCACTTTATTATCTAGCGCTATTCTGTGAATGATAATGACCTTTGTGTACACTAATGATGATTATGCCTGTCTGTTCAAAAGAAAATGTGAGTCAGTAACCACAGACTAATTTCAGTAAGCATATGTTAATGTAAACTGTTATGTGCTCTTATCCCACAGCATGACTGATCAGCAGGGACCTGGTAATTCAGGTCATGCAGTGTTTGAATGCTTTGTGCTTGCTCAGACGTGCAAAGAGGTTCAGCAGACTTTCAGTGAACTATGTCGCCATCTACAGTTAGATGCCCAGGACTACCGCCACTTTTACGGTAAGCTGAAAGAGAGGCTGAACTACTGGAAAGCAAAAGAACTCTGGCAGAAGATTGACAAGAGGGCATCCCACCCAGACTATGAGCAGGGCAAACCATGTGCCAAAACAAAGGTATGAACATTTGCTCAAAAAAATAATGCTGAATATTGAATACTCAGACTTTTCCACCCTATAATTCTCTTATTGTGTCTAAGAATTTTCCCTGGTTCCTCTGTTACAGTGTTTAGTCCTAGGAGCAGGACCATGTGGTTTGAGGACAGCAGTAGAGTTAGCTCTGCTAGGTGCAAAAGTGGTCTTGTTAGAAAAGAGAACATCATTCTCCAGGAACAACGTCCTGCATCTGTGGCCATATACCATCCGAGATTTACGTAACCTTGGTGCAAAGAAGTTCTACGGCAAATTCTGCTCCGGTTCTCTCGACCACATTAGTGAGTGTCGTTATTTTAATTTATCACTTGTAAATCGATGAAATAGCAAATACCATATTTGTCATTCTAATTAATATTCAGATAGCAGCTTTGTCCACAGACGTCTTCATAGTAATGCAATATTAATTATGGATACAATATAAATCAGAAACTCTATCCACAGTACAGAGCACATAGAAGTTAGATAAATCAGCTCAATAAAAAATGATCCATATATTAAATTACTGTAGCCTAATTTGCCTGGAACATGGATATTTCACATCCAGACTATTCGTGTTTTTTTTTTTTTTTTGCTTTTTTTTATTCAAAGTTGCCTTAGGCAGAATTAAACTATATCACACAAGCAAGAGTGTGGTTATACTGATGCCTACGGCCGAATCATAGCCGTGTCTTTTCAAGTTTTCAAGTGCAACATTGCAACAAATTTATGATAGGACAAAATATAGCCAAAACATTCATACATTTATGGAAATAGACTTACTGATAGCATGGTCACAATCAAGGTGCATCTGGTAAAATTGGTAAAATAGACTTCTTTCTTTTTCCTTTTCATCTTCATCTGATGAGCGTACATATTTCCATTCAAAATGTATCGTCTCAGTTAGTTTTTCCTTACAACCATTTCTTCAGACTTGCCCATTATTGATTTGAGACAGTGTCCATCGCTAAAAGCTCTATACAAGTCAAATGTAATTGTATTGAAAAGTCTGTTGTGTCTGCAGATGATATCGCTAACTGTTTCAGCGAGACCGTTTCCAGAATTGAAACTTTACAAGGTGTACAGAAGCAAGCAGAGTGCTACAAAAAGTGAAACACCCCAGTTTACTCATACTAAATATAGAGACTCTTGGAATGCTGTTAGTCCAGTATGTAGACCAGATCTATCTGCAGTATAAGCAAATTACTTCTTAGTGAAATTCATTTTATTTGGTATATACGTGGTAACTTAAACCTGCCACTTGCTGACAAATGAATAAGCATGCATAGACAACAGATGAACTTTTCAGAAACAGGAACATGCAGTAAGGTACAAAAAAAAACAAAATAGATTTAAGTACAAAGCCATAATAAAGTATAACTCTTCTGAGAGAACAACGTACAGTCAGAAAATAAAGAAGCTAGAGAGATGTATGTATTTTTATATAAATATAAAAAGACAGAAGACAAAAGTACATGAAATCCTGTAAAATTTCCACGAAATCCCCCCAAAATTGATGTGCTTTTGAAACATTTTGTTAGAAAGATGATGATCATACTTATTTGGTGCTGTTTCTAACTAACCAGCTGGCTGTGTGTCATTACATACAGTAATATTAACTACCAGTTTTTAGCCTGATTGCTTAAGTTTCGCACCAACCAAACTTTGGGACTGGGGAGCACACTGGTGCATTTTTTCACCCTCTGGGCTAGCTAATGGATTTATTTGTTCACCACTGTAGTGTTACTGGATGAAAGCAGTACAAAGCACAAACCAGCAGCGTATCTTAATGTGAAATAAAAAAAAAATCCTCATCTGTATTTGTTGTTATTTTGCATGTGTAGGTATCCGGCAGTTGCAGTTAATTTTGCTGAAGTTGGCTCTGCTCTTGGGGGTTGAGGTTCACACTGGAGTGACCTATAATGGTTTGGTTGAACCTCAAGCATCAGGAACAGGCATGTCATTAGTTTCTATACAAAGCCTTACTTCACTTCAAGATTCAAGATTTTATTAGTGTCTTACACAGTTATAAAAGTGTGACCCAAAGCGAAGCTGGGAAAAATAACTCTGGTTCTCCTTCAGGCTGGAGGGCTTTGTTGCATCCCGAGTCTCACCCTGCTTCGTCCTATCAGTTTGACGTTTTCATCTCAGCAGGAGGAGGAAGATTTGTGCCTGATGGTAAGATTTGTCAGCATAGACAAGGGTGTGAATGCTACTTGTATTTTTCATAATATTTACATATTCAAAGGCCAAAAGCCCACATTCAAATGTAGTCACCTAGTGTAAGTTAGTTAATACATGCTTTTTGTGGGCCAAGTAAGAGTTGTAAATTGAAGTAGAAGATTTTAGGATAAGTGCAAGCCATTTTATTGTCTGTCTAATTAAATTAATTAAGTTCATGGTCTGAAAGTGATATTAATTTTTGGCTGTTTGGACTCTTCTTTTTGTGATTTGTATGTTTTAAGATTTTGGATTGAATCAGTTCAGGATCCATATTAACCCTGATCAGGATAAAGAGCTTACTGAAGATAAATAAATGAAAGGCAAATTTTTAAGTTATAATCACTGTAACAGTTTTAATAGTGTGTCAAAAAATGCAATTATTATCCAACTGATGTATAGGGACATCTCTAATCAGAAAAAAATTTATAATCATTAGTATTCTGATAATTAATCTTGCCTGTGTATGTGTGTGTGTGCGCGTATGCATCAGGGTTTAAGATAAAAGAGCTGAGAGGGAAGCTGGCCATCGGCATCACGGCTAACTTCATTAACCACTTCACCACAGCCGAGGCTCAGGTGCCAGAGATCAGCGGCGTAGCACGTATTTACAACCAGAAATTCTTTCAGCAGCTTCATACAGATATGGGTATGGAAGCAGGACAGTATGGAAATACTGAGCTTATGAACAGATGCACATAAATACTGAAAATGTATAAATATGCACACATAGTGAACCCATAGTTAGCACATACTTCACATACATGGTAATGGTAATGTACACAAAATGAAGTATATCAGTCAAATTTTGGACTCAATGTGTGTGTATATATATATATATATATATATATATATATATATATATATATATATATATATATATATATATATATATATATATATACACACACACAGTGGTGTGAAAGTGTTGGCCCCCTTCCTGATTTCTTATTTTTTTGCATGTTTGTCACACTTTAATGTTTCAGATAATCAAACACAAAAAGAACATCATACCAACAGTAAAATATGGTAGTGGTAGTGTGATGATCTGGGGCTGTTTTGCTGCTTCAGGACCTGGAAGACTTGCTGTGATAAATGGAACTATGAATTCTACTGTCCACCAAAAAATCCTGAAGGAGAATGTCCGGCCATCTGTTTGTGACCTCAAGCTGAAGCGAACTTGGGTTCTGCAGCAGGACAATGATCCAAAACACACCAGCAAGTCCACCTCTGAATGGCTGAATAAAAACAAAATGAAGACTTTGGAGTGGCCTAGTCAAAGTCCTGACCTCAATCCGATTGAGATGCTGTGGCATGACCTTAAAAAGGTGGTTCATGCTCGAAAACCCTCTAATGTGGCTGAATTACAACAATTCTGCAAAGATGAGTGGGCCAAAATCCCTCCACAGCGCTGTAACAGACTCATTGCAAGTTATAGAAAACGCTTGGTTGCAGTTGTTGCTGCTAAGGGTGGCCCAACCAGTTATTAGGCTTAGGGGGCAAATATTTTTTCACACAGGGCCATGTAGTTTTGGATTTTGTTTTCCCTTAATAATAAAAACCTTCATTTAAAAACTGCATGATGTGTTTACTTGTGTTATTTGAGTAATATTTAAATGTGTTTGATTATCTGAAACATTAAAGTGTGACAATGCAAAAAAATAAGAAATCAGGAAGGGGGCCAACACTTTTTCACACCACTGTATATATATATATATATATATATATATATATATATATATATATATATATATATATATATATATATATATATATATTTCTTTCCATTATAATAATAATTATATGGTCTTGTAATATAATTACAGTAATAATAATACAGTAATAATTTTAATAATAATTCCATTATTTTCACACCACTGTGTATATATATATATATATATTATTTATATATAAATAAAATTTCTTTCCATTATTGTAAACATATTTATATAATGCCTTATCCATCTCTCAGGGTACAAGGATGATACGCATTAAGTCTCTACTCTGTTCTGTTCTGAAGTTTTATATTTTAAATATAGTAGGTTTGTTTTGTTTAACAGTTTTGTAACAGAATCATTTTGTATGTTTTATCTGACAATTATTAATGTATTCATTATTGTTCTAAGATATTGGGAAAAATCTAAAGTAAGAATTAAGCCCTTTTATGTACAAACTTTTGACTGGTAGCATATACAACCATAAAAATGACTCCAATCATTTCTGCTCAATAACTGCCAATTCATTTTCTTTAAGAATTCTTCCTTTCTTTTATTTCTCTCCTTGGACTGATCAGGTATTGATCTGGAGAACATAGTCTACTACAGAGATGACACTCACTACTTTGTCATGACTGCCAAGAAAAACAGTCTGCTGAAGAAAGGGGTCATCAAGCAAGTAAGCATTATGTTGATCCAAAATGAGCACATTAGCCTTAGTATGTTCTTATTATCAAATATTCCTATATTTTCCACTATTAGTTTCTTAAATGGATGTAATCTGCAGGTTTTGTTAATAGGCTGCTGCCTTAAGCTCCAGTGCTATTAAGCACTGTATTATGCACCAATTCTGATAATAAGTAAGTGCAAAAATTACACAAAATTGGTTAAACCTGTGTAAACTGCAAGACCAGCAACACTATATAAAAACAGCTTCTTTAAATATCATTAAAACATACTGGAGGACCATTTTCTACTGAATTTTTTGTAAAAGGTTTGGTTATATCTGATGTTGTACCCTTTCCTTAAGTCTGTTAATCCTGTCACACTATTAATGATAGTCAATAAACCATCTCTCTGAAAAAAAGTGACCTGAATTGAGAAGACACCCGTCTGTATGCAGACACTGTCTCCAACTCCATGAAGCAAAGCGAGACTTTTAATGATGTTTTTTAAGAACAACTCGAGTTAAATGTGCTTGATTTTACTGTGTTGTCTGTTTCTCAGAATCATGCTAATGTGGAGCAGCTGTTAGCCCCTGCTAACGTTGACAATGAGGCTTTACTGAAATACGCATACGACGCTGCTGCATTTTCCACAGGCCACAAACTTTCTAACCTCGAATTCGCAAAGAATTACAAGGGAGAGGCCGACGTAGCCATGTTCGACTTCACCTGCATGCACCGTGCTGAGAGCTCCTCCATGGTGATGGAGCGCAGAGGCAGGAAACTTCTCATTGGACTGGTTGGAGACTGCCTGGTGGAGGTGTGAGAGCCAAATATACATATACACACACTCACCTCACAGTATAGTCTGATCTTTTGCTGACTTAAGTGTAGGTGTGTATTTTTACATTGCTTCAATGCTGTTTTTATATATATATATATATATATATATATATATATAAATTTTATATATACATTTTTATAGTTTTTTTAAAAATAATTACAAATGGAACGGAAGCAGGTTTTGATATTTGATATTTTAAAAAATAATATCATTATAAAGAATATTTTCATTAGAAATTAATGTGTTTTTGTAGTTGAAGTTTAGATTGCTAATTCATTATAATTCCTGATTATAATGAATAATTTTATAATTATATAATTAAATTATAATATAATTATAATCATAATTAACTGAAAATTGAAGCAGTTCTAGTAGATTGAAGTATAAAATTATAGTTGGTACAGCTACATTTTCCACCTCATATTAATCCAGTTTTTGATGTGTTTAGCCCTTTTGGCCCTTGGGGACGGGAATTGCACGAGGTTTCCTGGCTGCTTTTGACACGGCGTGGATGGTGAGGAGTTGGGGAAAAGGAAAGCCACACATGCAGGTTCTTGCAGAGAGGTAATGAGAACAATGCAAATATTTATAATAAATAAATCCCCTGTGAATATTTTGTTTGTTTCTTGTGTTAGTGATACATAACTCATTTTGATAGGAAGTGTAAAATACTGTAATAACTGTAGCGGATATTTAGCTGGATCAGATAATATCAAGATTTTACAACAGCAGTTAAATGCATCAATATGCTGGGAGCATCACACCGTCTCCTTTTGAGCACATGTATCTTAAGCAGGCTTTATTAGACGAAAAGACTGATCATATCTCCTCCCCATTATTTGAACAAAACAGGGAAAGTGTGTATCAGTTGCTATCACAAACCACGCCTGAGAACACGAGCAAAAACTACTCTGCCTACAGCATTAATCCGAGCACCCGTTACCCCAACGTGAACATGTCCTCCATGAAACCTGCACAAGTAACCATAATAAATATTTCCTTTGCCCACATATACATATATTTTATATACATATAAAACTTTTAGTGGTGGAACTTATTATAACCACATTGCATTTATTCCATATTTGAGCTGTGTACCTGTTTGTGGTGTGTTCTTTAGGTGCAGCATCTGTATAATTTTGAGGATCACTTGGATAGGAATAAATCCAGCCAAAAGCAAAAGGTTTCTCTATGTAATAAATATCAAGGTGCGTTATAGACACAATCACTTGCCCATGATTTCACTGACAATTATTTTATTGACTGTTTAAAAAATTTAAACCTGTCCGTTTTGTCTAAATTGTATCAGTATAACGATACGGTGTATAGTGTTGTATCGGTCCAACTTGGTATGTCTGCCATGCAAACAATACACACACCACACTGCACTATAGAGCAGTAAGGTAGACTATTTGTCCTAAAATTACATGATGTGTGATAAAAATTTTGATTTTATCAACTCGCACTCTGTCTTCTGAAAAATTTACCTCCTTTAATAGCATTTCCATTACTGTAATTGATAGTATTGCTACATTTTGGTTAGTACAATGTTTCCTACTTTTGGCATTGTTTTAAATCACACCCAGTGAATAATGAGATCTATGTGTTGTGTGCAGCTTCCCTGCGACGTGTAGTTGACCTGCTGAACTGGTGTCAGAAACACACAGCCTGGTGTGACCGGGTCAAGGTGAAGGACCTGAGTCAATCATGGAGATCTGGCCTGGCACTCTGTGCCCTGATCCAGCACTTCAGACCCAAACTTATGTAAGGCTTCTTTGTATGAAAAAATTAATTATGACTACAGATGCAGCTAATTGGGGCAGTGGATTGATATAGAATTATTAATCAATATGCATTCTGGGCATTGGTAGCTCAGTGGTAGGTTTCTCGCCTACCATGCAGAAGGCCCGGGTTCAATTCCCAGCCAATCCCCAGGCTCTGGATGCAGTGCCGGTCCCAAGCCCGGAAAAATTGGGAGGGTTGCGTTAGGAAGGGCATCCGGCGTAAAACCTGTGCCAAATGGTTGTGCAGACCAGTTGGTCCGCTGTGGCAAACCCGAACAGGGAGCAGCCGAAAGAACAACAACAACAACAACAACAATCAATATGCATTCTCTGCAACGCTTATCCTACTGGGTTGTGGGAGTCTATCCCAGCAGACTTGGGGCACAGGGCAGGGCACATCCTGGATAGGATGGGGCACAACTGGACAAACATGCACACACTATACACAATTTAGAGTTGCCAATCAGCCTACATTGCACGTCTTTGAACTGGGGGAGGAAACCAGAGTACCCAGAGGAAATAGGCAAATAACACAGATGGCAGATGTGCTAACCACCAAGCCACTAAAAAATAAATTATATATATATATATATATATATATATATATATATATATATATATATATATATATATATATATATATATATTATATATATTATATATATATACACACACACACACACAGTGGGGCAAAAAAGTATGTAGTCAGCCACCAATTGTGCAAGTTCTTCCACTTAAAAAGATGAGAGAGGCCTGTAATTTTCATCATAGGTACACTTCAACTATGAGAGACAGAATGAGAAAAAAAAAATCCAGAAAATCACATTGTCTGATTTTTAAAGAGTTTATTTGCAAGTTATGGTGGAAAATAAGTATTTGGTCAATAACAAAAGTTCATCTCAATACTTTGTTATATACCCTTTGTTGGCAATGACAGAGGTCAAATGTTTTCTGTAAGTCGCCACAAGGTTTTTACACACTGTTGCTGGTAGTTTGGCCCATTCCTCCATGCAGATCTCCTCTAGAGCAGTGATGTTTTGGGGCTGTCGCATGGGCAACACGGATTTTCAACTCCCTCCAAAGATTTTCTATGGGGTTGAGATCTGGAGACTGGCTAGGCCACTCCAGGACCTTGAAATGCTTCTTACGAAGCCACTCCTTCGTTGCCCGGGCGGTGTGTTTGGGATCATTGTCATGCTGAAAGACCCAGCCACGTTTCATCTTCAATGCCCTTGCTGATGGAAGGAGGTTTTTACTCAAAATCTCACGATACATGGCCCCATTCATTCTTTCCTTTACACGGATCAGTCGTCCTGGTCCCTTTGCAGAAAAACAGCCCCAAAGCATGATGTTTCCACCCCCATGCTTCACAGTAGGTATGGTGTTCTTTGGATGCAACTCAGCATTGTTTCTCCTCCAAATATGACAAGTTGAGTTTTTACCAAAAAGTTCTATTTTGGTTTCATCTGACCATATGACATTCTCCCAATCCTCTTCTGGATCATCCAAATGCTCTCTAGCAAACTTCAGACGGGCCCAGACATGTACTGGCTTAAGCAGGGGGACACGTCTGGCACTGCAGGATTTGAGTCCCTGGCGGCGTAGTGTGTTACTGATGGTAGCCTTTGTTTGGTCCCAGCGCTCTGCAGGTCATTCACTAGGTCCCCCCGTGTGGTTCTGGGATTTTTGCTCACCGTTCTTGTGATCATTTTGACCCCACGGGGTGAGATCTTGCGTGGAGCCCCAGATCGAGGGAGATTATCAGTGGTCTTGTATGTCTTCCATTTTCTAATAATTGCTCCCACAGTTGATTTCTTCACACCAAGCTGCTTACCTATTGCAGATTCAGTCTTCCCAGCCTGGTGCAGGTCTACAATTTTGTTTCTGGTGTCCTTTGACAGCTCTTTGGTCTTGGCCATAGTGGAGTTTGGAGTCTGACTGTTTGAGGTTGTGGACAGGTGTCTTTTATACTGATAACGAGTTCAAACAGGTGCCATTAATACAGGTAACGAGTGGAGGACAGAGGAGCCTCTTAAAGAAGAAGTTACAGGTCTGTGAGAGCCAGAAATCTTGCTTTTTTGTAGGTGACCAAATACTTATTTTCCACCATAATTTGCAAATAAATTCTTTAAAAATCAGACAATGTGATTTTCTGGATCTTTTTTTCTCATTCTGTCTCTCATAGTTGAAGTGTACCTATGATGAAAATTACAGGCCTCTCTCATCTTTTTAAGTGGGAGAACTTGCACAATTGGTGGCTGCCTAAATACTTTTTTGCCCCACTGTATATATATATAAGTGCGTGTGTGTGCGTGTGCGTGTGCGTGCACGTGTGTGCGCGTGTGTGTGTGCGCGTGTGTGTGTGCGCGTGTGTGTGTGTGCGCGTGTGTGTGTGCGCGTGTGTGTGTGCGCGTGTGTGTGTGTGCGCGTGTGTGTGTGCGCGTGTGTGTGTGTGAGAGAGAGAGAGAGAAATACTTGCATGCACAACTGCACAAAGTCACACCTAACAAGACAGAGTGAATAAGTACTCACAGAATATGTAGTGATTATATTAGGTTGTAGCACAGCAGTGTTCTTGAATGTGATTGGTGTTGATTCATTTTCTGTAACAGCGGCTCTGACAGACGTGCCTGCTGCAAGGCAGAACACAGGTTTATATTAATGCATTCCTTATAAAACATTTTTACAGTAACCCCGCATTCACAAGGACCAGATAATAAATGGATCTAAGCCTTGTGTAAATTCTATTTATTTAAGGTAAGGGTGGTATTTTTAATTTTTCTGCCATGTGAAAGGATGAAGGACAATACATTTTTGTGATTTCTCTGTAACAATTTGTGTTTTTCTTTCATACTTACTTCAACAAAGTGAAGGAAAGGCTGTTATAGTTGCTATACTATGAGCATTTTTCACCGAGGTTGCCCTATATTGAACGTATCTATAAAATAATTTTTTTTAAAAAGTGTACCGTCAAAATAGAAAAGATCTGAATTTTGGCATGGTAAAGTAGAATATAGCTCTTCAGGACGCATCGTTGTAGGAAAATAATCCTTCCATGCGGAACAGTAACTTTGCTTGCCTCAGGCTACTACATCATTTTCATATAACACAAGCACTGTGAGATTTATACCATATTTTTAAACTCTCCCTGATATTAAATATTTGACAGTACATAATGTGTTCAAATTTGCACAAGTATTTTGTAATGTTCACAAGGCCCAAGCAGCACCATCTGCTATTTTCCCAACGGATGCTTTTTTTCCCTCTTGCAGAAACGTGTCCACTCTGGATGAAAATAATGCCGCATACAACAACCAGCTGGCCTTCGACATTCTCCAGAAGGAGTTTGGCATCACACCCATCATGTCTGCCAGTGACATTGCCTCTAGCAAGGAGATTGATCAACTTTCTGTGGTGCTCTACCTCACTCAGGTCCACAATGCTTTCACAGAGACTCCCAAACCAGCAGGTAGATGCATAATCAGCACCAGCACAGCATTTGACATAGATTTTGGTGTTACTAATCTAATTAGTTACAAGACTAAAGAAATCTCATACTCATGCTACCTTCACTAATCAAAACTTATGGTGATGTTACAAAAAGTCACAGGACTCTAATCTATCACACATTATTAAGTGTCTATGGACAGATGATGTTAAAAAACTATCCTGCATTTTTGGCATCAGTATCAGGTGAGCCATCTATGTTTGAGGCTGGCAGTTGAGAGTTCACTCATAGGCCATTTAAAAAAAACTTTTTAAAGCTGCAGCAAGGCCATGCAAATGACACTACCTATTTTTCTCTTTTCTTGCAAGCATTGCATGATATTTTTTCCTTAATAATTTACATTTCGGGGCATGGTGGCTTAGTGGTTAGCACGTTTGCCTCACACCTCCAGGGTTGGGGGTTCGATTCCCGCCTCTGCTGTGTGTGTGTGGAGTTTGCATGTTCTCTCCGTGCCTCGGGGGTTTCCTCTGGGTACTCCGGTTTCCTCCCCCGGTCCAAAGACATGCATGGTAGGTTGATTGGCATCTCTAAATTGTCCGTAGTGTATGAGAGTGTGTGTGTGCCCTGCGATGGGTTGGCACTCCATCCAGGGTGTATCCTGCCTTGATGCCCAATGACGCCTGAGATAGGCACAGCCTCCCCGTGACCCGAGAATAGTTCAGATAGGCGGTAGACAATGAATGAATGAATTTACATTTCAGATTCAATCCAAATTGTTATCAAATTCAGTCCACAAGAATCAAGCCACAAGAATCACAAACCAGAGGTAACTCAGTGGTTAATGTGATGGACTACTGATCAGAAGATTGTGAGTTCAAATCCCAGGAACTGCAACTGCTGAGCCCCTGAGCAAGGCCCTTAACCCTCAACTGCTCGGTTGTATAAATGAGATAAATGTAACTTGCTCTAGATAAACCAACGTAAACCAGCAGCAAGGAAAAACCTTGAGAAGAACCAGGCTCAAAGTGAACTCTTCTTGATGACACAGATTCTAAATCATTAATGAATGTGTTTAAAGCACGATCAGTATGAGCATCCAGATATAGGCACAGGGCAGCCTTTATGATTTTAACTCTTTAATTACAAATAAATTCCACTGCCACATCCATATATGGAGATCTATTTCCTTTCACACGTTTATAGAACGTACGTGTGCCCATCAGCTGTTGGCTTTGCCATGTGTTTGAACTTCACAGAGGAAATGAGACGCTGTGGGCCAATGCTAAATCAACGCTGATTGCTGATAGATTTTTTTTTTTTCTTAAGACTGCTGTTTATTGTTTGTGCAACATGCAATTATAAACATTAAGCTTTAGTAGTTTTTGATAGATTTAAACGAACTTGTCTCAACCAAATATACCATTAGTGCATTCAAGTCATGTTTTTGTTATCCAATCAGGTCCATACGCATCCATACAGTGTGTATCATATTCAGTAGAACAGAACTCGTACAGTCGATGACGAGCAAAGCAAAATATAATGAATACATAGGGCTTAACCACATGCACTAATTATACAGAACAGCAGAAGTGTGACGCTTTAATTATGTGAAGGTGAGCACACTGACTGTGTAAATGATATATCCATGTAAAAATCATAATTATCAACATAATTACGTTGAGAGTATAGAGAAGAGAAGAGTATAGCAGTATGAAAATGTATATAGATAGCAGTCCAGAAAGATCATAGTGAAATGCTGTGTTGCAGGTTTTCTTAGTGTGTGTGGAGACAGTTGGTCATTTCCAATGCTGGAGGCTTTGCAGATCCACTGACTGAAAGCAAGAGTGTCCTTTCATGGAGACACTGTTTCTTTAAGAGCTCTTTTCCCAGCATTCTTTGCTCTGAATGGGCTGTTCTGTGTGCAGTCTGTATCTCAAGTGCTGCTGCACCAGCACACGCAGCATTTAGGCAACGCAGGCTTGTCAGGGCTAGGGTGGGATTCTCCCAACCCTGCTACAGCTGACACACGCACACACACACACACACACACTCGTCCATTCCATAAGAGGGGAACCTGGCGTCGTCTATGCTGAGAAAAAAGGTATTAGTGGATAGAGAAATGATTTCACATGCTGGAAAATGGGCTAGGTCCAGCCTTTATGCTGTGTTTAACTGGAATCCCAGCCAGATGTGCAGGTAGAGCTGTCATTCATGCAGAATGATGGATGTGTGGAGGTGTGCATGTATTGAGGAGAACAGAAAAG
Organism: Hemibagrus guttatus; assembly: GCA_033459395.1. Lineage (NCBI taxonomy): Eukaryota > Metazoa > Chordata > Actinopteri > Siluriformes > Bagridae > Hemibagrus > Hemibagrus guttatus. The sequence continues at coordinate 6,923,064 of JAUCMX010000017.1, read as the reverse complement.
CATCTGCTGGGAGGTGGGATGTGGAGTGGGTTGAGGGGTGGAGGGGATTCTTGTATTCACCTAAAATGATGATTCATGATTTGATTATGCAAGGATTAGCTAAAAATTAATTAAGGTCAAGAATTACATATATAAATGTTGAAATTCTATATACTGCAAACTCAGTGACTAGTACTTGTATTACATGAATTTTTAACTTTTATTTCCTAACTAGTTCTCTTTTTGCTGTTCAATATTTATATTACTCAAAAAACTCCATCACTGTTTAATACTTTTATGTACAATTGGATGGGTGTAATCTTTTTTTTCCCCCTTTCGTTCTTAATTTGCCTAATATCAGTTAGATTGCTATTATTTAACAGTTCAATTACTGAAAGTTAAAGAAATACCCTAGTATTTGTTGAGACTAATTTGTATGTAAAATATTTCTACAGTTACTTTCATCAAATATCCATGTACTAAGAAATATACTCACTTATTATGGAAGTCGTAGGGCAGCTGTTGGGGGATTTATGAAGGCGTATTTTTGTAGTTTCATGAATTTTGCAGCTAGGTATTTATTATTTAAGCTCTCCATCTGAACTATGCATGCAGAAGAAACATACTTGCGGTTTCATGCTACCCAAGTAGTTGTATGGGTTTGATGTCATATAGATTTTTAAATAATTCCTACCGTGTTTGGAAAGTTGTTAAAGAGCAGAGTTGGTCATAAGGGTGTAATGATCTGATGATGTGCATCAATGCATTGATTGAAATTAACCAATGGAGCAATGGTGAATATAATTATTTAAAAAAAGGTGATGTGTCAAACAACTGATATGTAAATAATAATAATGAATCTTTTTAAACTGATGAGTAAATTACTGAATAGCTAACAAGGTTAGTTGTCCATAACTCCTGATCATTTTGTGATAATTCTTCTCTAGATCATCATCTTCATCTTCATCAAATTAAAGGTAGAAACTTCCCCAGACTCTAAGCGAAGTTGGTTATATCGTTTAGATGCTGTCGAATCAATTCCTAACATAGCAGCTTTGAATCATATCGGAATCGAATGAATCGAATCATATCAGATTAAAAATCAAAGATGAGTAGCTTTTATGCAATGTTATACTTTTGTACTTTATAACCATATAATTAAAAAGTTTATTTACAGAATCTATCAGTTGCCCTTAGGTTACTGTTACTGATGCACACTGACTGGACAGATTTTTTGTCCATGGCAATACATTACAGGTGTGATGGAGATGAGAATAATAAACATTCAAGCTTTCATTAATATTAACTTATGCAGCTTATTATCATAGCTGATTTATACTTTCGAATCAAGGGAAGTTGCTGACTTTTTTGTCATCTTGTGCTCCACAGAGCAAGCCAGCTGGAAGGTTCTTTCTTTAGCTAGAACCGGCTCCGCTGTCTATTTCCTGAACAAGCTCAAGCACAACTCTCTCCAGAGACGCAAGGTGAGCACCAAACACCTGGCCACGTTCACATTGTACGCCCCCCCAACCATAGTGCAGTTGCGAATTACACAAAATTCATTGTTGAGCATGACAGTCTGGTTGACTTGCATAACATGAGCCACAAATGAGGTCATGTGACTTGTCCCTCAGGAGCGTCTGGCTGCTGAGAGAGAAGAAAAGGAACGAGATATGAAGGAGGAAGAGAAAAAGAAAGCTGTGAGTGCTGCCTTTTTAATGTGGAATGTGTGTGTGTGTGTGTGTGTGTCTGTGTGTCAGACACATGTGAGACAGTCCCTGCTATTGCAATGTATCTGTGCAGCATCTTATCTTCAAAGAGCAGCTTCTTCCTTTTTTTAACTTGCTGATTAGCACAGCTAAAAGTAAGACTTATGAATATGGATGATGTGTTTGTATAATAATTACCTTTTATAAACAAATTGTATATTGAGAGATTCATTTTTGCATAGTTTCTTCTCAAACTTTTTGGTCAGTGAATGCTGTTGTTTTACCTTGCAGTAGGTGCGTGGACATCACTGTTTACATCATGCTTGTTCTTTCTCATGCCGTAGCTCATGCCCATAGTGCCGGTGGCAGACGTAGGAAGCAGCGAGCTGTGTTACTTCTGCAATCAGCAGCTCTACGTGCTGGAGAGGGGCAGCGCTGAGGGCAAGTTCTTCCACCGCAGCTGTTTCACATGCCAGCAATGTGGTACCACGCTGCGCCAGGGAGGATACACCTTCCATGGCAACACAGGTCAGCTGTTTCACTGCATAGGATTTGTCACTAAATGTTAAGCATTACACATCAATGTAAATGTCACTGAGCTACACAGATGACTGTCAAGGAATAAATATAATATAAATTTGAATTTAAGTAAGCAGTTTATGTTATTTTAATATGTAAGCCTATCTGAACAGTTTTAATTACAATGCATTACAGTATGTTATGCCCCTAATATTATTTTCGGTATTTTCCGCATTCTAATTCTAATTGTTATTGAGGGGCATTGGTGGCTCAGTGGTAGGTTTCTCGCCTATCATGCGGAAGGCCCGGGTTCGATTCCCAGCCAATGCCTCAACCCCAGCCACTGGATACAGTGCCGGTCCCAAGCCCGGAAAAATGGGAGGGTTGTGTCAGGAAGGTTATCCGGCCAAGTTGTTGTCCGGACCAGTTGGTCCACTGTGGTGACCCTGAACAGGGAGCAGCTGAAAGCTAATTCTAATTGTTATTCATACTTAACAGTTAAAAAAATATTTAAGTGTTAAATGCAATACACAATATAAAATGCATGCATAATTCCCACACTTCTATCTCTTCTCTCCTGTGTAGAGCAGTATGATTGCATGCCAGCATGTTGTGCCAGCTTCAGCTGTTTACTCTTTGCTCTGTCCACAGGGAGGTTTTATTGCGAGCAGCATTCCGAGCCAGAGGAGGAGAATAAGGGGAAGAAAGAACCAGAGCAATCAGATCAATCTGCAGGTGCAGAGGTATGGAAATGATCACAGCTGATTACACTGTGCATTAGTGCGCCCATCATTTTCAATCTTCTCCATTAGCGTCACAATGTTGATTAATAATACAAGTGTGTTCTGTGTTTCTGTGGGAGATTTGCTCTACCATGCCTCATTATGAAATATTACTTCCTATTCTACAAGAAATAACAGACTGCAGGCGCGTGTCATTGCGATAATGGTGGAAGCGTTGCGCTGCATTGTATTTCTGCACGCTGGGGTTGTATTTTGCTGATCATGTAACATAGTGGCTGCAGAGAGAGGAAACGTTATAAAGGACAGTGTGTGTGAGAAGAGTGCTGTAAAGTAGACCTATTGCCTGTGGGATCATATTCGTGGTGTTTTATCATAAGACATTTTAGTATTAAAAGCAGTATTATGCTTAGATTACCTAACATGTCTTGTTTGTTAGATGAATCAGATTAACACAACGCCCCCTTTATCCCTCACAGAATAGTTTTTCAAACAGAGCGTATAATCATTACTAGAGATGACACAATACAGATTTTACTTTGCTAATGTCATTACTAAACCTTGAATATCAGTCAGTACCAATCATTTACATATTCTTAACATGTGCCTTTTGTAATTGATGCAAGCTGTCTAGAATTGCCATGCTCAAGCTGCTCAGACACACACACACACACACACACACACACACACAGAGAGCCATTCATACCGTCATACCCTCTGTTATCCAGTGCAGCTTTTTCTGCTGATATTGAACTGGTACCCTTCTTGTGTATTAGATCACTGCCATATTTAATCATAATCACAATTTTTTTCTGAAATGAGATGTCACTGGTTTACTCTCCAGGCTTCTCAGTGATGGAATGAGCTCTACTACCTGCTAGTCCATTGTACTACTTGCACTTATTGTTGCTCTGGATAAGAGATAAGAGTGTATTGTAAATGGCTACATGTCAGTGTAAATGTAACATAATTTTATTCCATCTTTGCAGGATCTTAACAGGCCACAGGACAGTCACAGTAAGCAGACTGAGGAACAGAATGGGAAAAATGAAGCGAGTAAAAACGAGCACAAGGAAGAGAGTGTGTTTAATGTGACTCCTTGTATGTTTCGCTCTGTAAAGAGAAAAGGCTCCTATAAAATATCTATAGATCCAGACTGTGATGAAACCACAGAGTCCAACACAGTCACAGAGCAGGAGGACCAGCTGGTATTGAGTGGTGCCAAAGACGCCAATATGCCTGGCATGCCTACAGAACTGGGTCCAGTAAGCCAGACACAGCCAAAGGACGATGATGTCCAAAAAAGTGAGGTTTCTTCCTGTCCTGTCGCTGTGCCAGTGCCAGCACCACGAGGTTCTCGAGTGCCTGTCCCTAAACCCCGCACCATCCATAACGTAATGTCCTCGCCCACTGAAACCGAGGAGAGCCAAGATCCGAAAGCAGACCTCACTAGCTTCACATCAGTGCCGATAACCATTCCAGAAAATGAAGAGGACTCTGAAACTCCTTCCACTCAGACTGAAAATGGACTGAAAATGGATAGTGAATCCAAACCCAAGCTATCGCTTAAGAAACTCCAGTTGACAGCCGAGGAGAAAACGCAGCTTATGGACTTTACCTTCAGCCAGGACTCAGACTCTGAGACACCGGCATCCTCGTCGTCTACATCCTCATCCTCCAGGCCACAGGACGGAGGAGGAGTAGAGGAGGAGGGTTACTCGAGTGGGGGAGCATCGTGGGGCCACATTCGACAGAAAAGGATTCGCCGGGGTTTGAGAAGGAAAGAAGAGGTGCAGAGAGAAAGTCAGTTTCAGCCAGGAAGAGTCAGATCCAAGTTCTCCCCCTGGAACCTGTCTTCACCACGGCTACAGCACCGCTTCAGTGTGCTACAGATCCATCCTTCAGGTACAGACATGCAACATATTTTCATGGCTGATTTAAGCAGAGTTTAACATTTAACATGAAGTATAATGACATGAAACCATCAGTTATGAGAAGTGATTCAGTAATATTGTCCTAATTGTTTTTCATTTTATCACCCTCTTGATTGGATAAACAAGAAAAAACCTAGCATGCATTACAATGTGATGTAATGTGAAAGCTACAACAGAGAGAATATGTACAATAGTACAATATTGAATAATATTGAGTCCAAACTCTAAATAGTCTGTTGCAGCGCTGATTTCAGTTGCAGCTCTCACCTCCAGCCAGATGCTGTAAAGTAGATATATTGCAATTCTAGATATAATTTACCTCGTAGACTATTGTCGTGGCTGATTTTCATGGCTGCTGGAATCAAAAGTTTTCCAGTTTTCAACAAGGAACAGTATCTCATTATCTATAATGAATTTTTTATTGTGAGGGGCACGGTGGCTTGGTGGTTAGCACGTTTGCCTCACACCTCCAGGGTTGGGGGTTCGATTCCCACCTTCGCCCTGTATGTGTGGAGTTTGCATGTTCTCCCCGTGCCTCGGGGGTTTCCTCTGGGTACTCCGGTTTCCTCCCCCAGTCCAAAGACATGCATTGTAGGTTGATTGGCATCTCTAAATTGTCCGTAGTGTGTGTGATTGCGTGAGTGAATGAGTGTGTGTGTGTGTGTGTGTGTGTGTGTGTGTGTGTGCCCTGCGATGGGTTGGCACTCTGTCCAGGGTGTATCCTGCCTTGATGCCCAATGATACCTGAGATAGGCACAGGCTCCCCGTGACCCGAGAATAGATCGGATAAGCGGTAGACAATGAATGAATTTTTTATTGTATGTAAGAGACAATATTTATGAACTGTAGTCAAAGCTAATCTAATGTTAATCAAAATATGTAATTGATGAGATATATGTTCTATAATCTCTTACGAAGTAAGTGAGAACCACTAAAATAAGACATTTAACACAGCACAGACCAATAAAATTTATTTATTTCAATTTTGAGCTAGAAAGCTGAACTAATTTTTTTTATCTCACTTTTGCTCAGTCCACCATTTTTGTGTCCTTTATTTTCCCCTCTTGCACACACACAAAACAATGTAATTCAAATCATACAATTCTATACTCTTATTTTATATATAGATATTTTTTTGCAGCCTTGTAGAAGTGTACAGTAGCTGTACTCAGTAAAATAAACTGTTCATGTTGTATATTCATGGTCATGTTTTTGTGGGAAAATCTGATGCCAGCATCAGTCCAGGATTAGACACCTATGTATTTTTCAGTGCAGGCAGTGAGGACCAGATTGCTGAATATGAGCTCTCATATAGCTGTAAAAACTCTGCTAACTTTGAAACCACCTCATGAGCCACTCGCACAATGGTGCACCTTCTTCATCACTTCTGAAGGAGTCAATTTACTGCAGCTATTGTCACCATTTCTCATGCATGCCCAGACTACATTTCTGAATGCAAGCACATAGATGTTTTATTACCAACTGATCAAGGGCAGCAGTAAACAAGCAAAAAACTAGCTCAGATGGATGGAGGAGCAAGTCAAGTCAAGCTTTTATTGCCATTTCAACCATATATAGCTGATGCAGTACATAGTGACATGAAACACCATTCCTCCAGGACCATGGTGCTACATAAAACAAAAAACAACACAGAGCTAAAGACTAAGAGTACGTTGTCCTAGCCACATAAAGCACACGTTATCTGAAGTAAATTTCCAAATGTTATTTCAAAGCTAGGTGTAAAATGGCAAATTTTATAAATTCTGAAGAATGTTTTCCTAAAAAATAATAAATGTTTGCATTTATGGACAAAGTACTTGTAACAGACTGTAGATGTCACTATTTTATGCATGAATATGAACATTTATAAACTAAACAATGTTTGTGAGCACAAACAGTCTAATGGGGAAAGGGATAAAAGATAGCGTGTTTGTTTACAAGGCTTGCCAAAAATGATCATTTTCTATGCAACTACCTTATTTTTAAAAATATATATATAAACTGTGACAGCGGGGGGCACGGTGGCTTAGTGATTAGCACGTTTGCCTCACACCTCCAGGGTTGGGGGTTCGATTCCCACCTCCGTCGTGTGTGTGGAGTTTGCATGTTCTCCCTGTGCCTCGTGGGTTTCCTCCGGTTTCCTCTCCCGGTCCAAAAACATGCGTGATAGGTTGATTGGCATCTCTAAATTGTCCGTAGTGTATGATTGCGTGAGTGAATGAGAGTGTGTGTGTGCCCTGCGATGGGTTGGCACTCCGTCCAGGGTGTATCCTGCCTTGATGCTCAATGACGCCTGAGATAGGCACAGGCTCCTCGTGACCCGAGAATAGATCGGATAATGAATGAATGAACTGTGACAGCACTATTACAAAAGATTGTGGCTTTGCATGTTGACTAAAGCCTCAGAAGCCTTAAAAATCTCCAGGATTGAATTCTGTGGCCTGAATCTTTAATTCTTGATGTTTGTTTTACTTTATTCATAGCAATCTGTCAGGAGGATTCAGAAGATGAGATCGATGGCGATGATGATGATGATGAAGATGATGAAGAGAATGAAGAGGATTTTACTCTGGAGAATTTCATGGATAGCCAGGTTAGATGCTGGAAAATAATTAGCGGTCTATGGTATGCTCGTCTCACTCCGCAGGCTCTGACTGGAGAGCTGCCCTTGAGAAATGAATACATATTTAAATGATATGTGCATATTTAAGCTGTTGTTTTCTCCCCAAGTGGAACGATGCCCTTGTTAAAAAAAAAAATTTCTGAATATAAAATATTGTTTTTAAATGTAGATTTTGTGTTTTGTTTTGTGGCTGAGTATGTTAACTTGATTTTTTTGTCCAGGCTGTACCAGTGAGCCTGTCTAAAGCAGAGAAACAGGAGCTGATGAAGATGAGGACTCTGGAGCGAAGAGCCAAGATGAGTGAACTCCAGCGCTTGCGTAAAGCTCAGGTTAGAAATAGCACATGACATATTGTGTCACAGTGGCAGGTCAGGGATTTTAGATCTAGTCTTTGACAATAACAAAATGATATTGATTTGAACAAATCACAGGGTGAACGTCATAGACTGCATTACTTAGATCTTGTTTTGTAACCTTTTAAAAATATGGCTTTCCACAACATTTACTAATGGAAAAAAAATGCACCATGAGTGCTGAGAAATCTGAGTCATGCAGTCAACCATAACCAGAAAGAGGACAGGTTTCTGTTTAATATTTTTGGCACTACAAAATATTTTTAAATGAAGGTTTTTATTATTAATGGAAAACAAAATCCAAAACTACATGGCCCTGTGTGAAAAAGTGTCCCCCCCGTTAAAACATACCCTAACTTAACTGTGGTTTATCACACCTGAGTTCAATTTCTCTAGCCACACTTAGGCCTGATTACTGCCTGATTACGAGATCCAAAGAAATTCAAAAACAAATGAGAAAGAAAGTAACTGAGATCTATCAGTCTGGAAAAGGTTATAAAGCCATTTCTAAAGCTTTGGGACTGCCGCGAACCACAGTGAGAGCCATTATCTACAAATGGCCAAAACATGGAACAGTGGAGAACCTTCCCAGGAGTGGCCGGCCGACCAAAATTACCCCAAGAGTGCAGCGACAACTCATCCAGGAGTTCACAAAAGACCCCACAACAGCATCCAAAGAACTGCAGGCCACACTTGCCTCAGTTAAGGTGAGTGTTCATGACTCCACCATAAGAAAGAGACTGGGCAAAAATGGTTACAAGATGAAAACCGCTGCTGAACAAAAAGAACATAAAGGCTCGTCTCAGAAAAAGAACATCATACCAACAGTAAAATAAGGTGGTGGTAGTGTGATGATCTGGGGCTGTTTTGCTGCTTCAGGACCTGGAAGACTTGCTGTGATAAATGGAACTATGAATTCTGCTGTCTACCAAAAAATCCTGAAGGAGAATGTCCGGCTATCTGTTTGTGACCTCAAGCTGAAGCGAACTTGGGTGTGCAGCAGGACAATGATCCAAAACACACCAGTTTTTTGTCTTTTTTTTGTTTGTTTTTTTTAAGTCCACCGCTGAATGGCTGAAGAAAAACAAAATGAAGACTTTGGAGTGGCCTAGTCAAAGTCCTGACCTCAATCCGATTGAGATGCTGTGGCATGACCTTAAAAAGGTGGTTCATGCTCGAAAACACTCCAATGTGTCTGAATTACAACAATTCTGCAAAGATGAGTGGGCCAAAATTCCTCCACAGCGCTGTAACAGACTCATTGCAAGTTATCGAAAACGCTTGATTGCAGTTGTTGCTGCTAAGGGTGGACCAAGCAGTTATTAGGCAAATACTTTTTCACACAGGGCCATGTAGTTTTGGATTTTGTTTTCCCTTAATAATAAAAACCTTCATTTAAAAACTGCATGATGTGTTTACTTGTGTTATCTTTAAACATTAAAGTGTGACAAACATGCAAAACAATAAGAAATCAGGAAGGGGGCCAACACTTTTTCGTACCACTGTGTGTGTGTATATATATATATATTTATATATATATATATATATATATATATATATATATATATATATATATATATATATATATATATATATATGACAGTAAATTTGCTTTTGTGAAATAAAAATGACATTTTTCACAACAGGAGAAACTAATCACATTTATTATTTCTGTTTATCTCTCTTCTCAAACACAAACACATGTGTCAACACTAGGGTTGTACGGTAAAACCGTGTAATCATCTCTACACTGTATTACACTGCTGCCATATTCAGTGACATTCACTCTCATTACATTTAAAAACTAACAAGCTTTATGCAGCGTATGCAGTTCATGCAAGTATGAGTTATGACTTGAAAAATACAGATATAATATGGTGAAAATAATTTGAACGTGATAACCAGCACAACTGTCATTGTTCATGATCTGGTCACTAAAAATGGGTTTGATGAGAAGTAAGCCATAGACAACTTGTCAAAAAACTTGCACTGCTGGCAATCAGTTCCTGACTGCATAGCTATTAATATTATTGTTATTACACCCTCCCCTACTCTGTATGCTTTCCTGTCATTTTTAGGATTTTTGTTTATCACTAGTTCACTATTTAAATGAAGAATTGTGAGGGATAAATCAGTAGTGCATAAGCCTGGCCACCATCAACAGAAAGAAATTTTCATTTCAGTGGAAAAAAGGTGCTTTAATTTACAGAACATTATTGCAGCATTTTTCTCTCTCCTAGCACTTAACCCTATGTCTGGATTCATTATTAGAATACTTTTTCTTGATATATATTTAAATGTATTTTTCAATGCATTTTTTGCTATTAGCATACAGTATTACTTGTTCTGCACCAGTATTAAAGTTCTGTGTGAAAATGTTGCCCTACTTACACCTTCTCGCCCCTGCATTGAAATGGTTCTCATTGTATGCAGCTGAAACCGAATCCAGTCAAGCAGACTATACTGCTGCTCATTTACGCCATACCGTAATCCTGAAATGTCAAAACACACCCAGTCAGTAGTGCAACATTATTTCTATTCAGTCTCACATTGGACTGTGTAATGTTGTGTAATATCCAATGTAATCATCCTCCCGCTATCTATCGTGTGTGATCTGTAGTCTATCCAGAGGAGGCTGGAGGAGATTGAGGTGACATTTAAAGACCTGGAGGAGAAGGGAGTAGTGCTAGAGAGGTCTCTCAGAGGACAGGCTGGTATGTCTCTTCATCTTCTAATACATTTTTCACCTACACACTGTTCAACTACTGATAACTACACACACTGAAACCTCGGTCTTTAAGGACGTATCAGTGAGAACTTGTTTAAACTGTCTTAGAGAAATTGAGAAGCGAGGATGCTTCCACAGTAAAATGGACTTTTTTAAAATGAAATATTATATTATGTATATTTGTTGTATTGTGTTGTAAGCCTATGCTATACATTTTCATGATGTTCACACAAAAAAACAATAATTAATAAAAAAAAAAAAAAATTGTGCTAAAATGCTAAAAAGTAAATAAAGAATATTGTCTACTGCAATTTACTTCCATTAAAAAAAACATGCCTATATAAAGAAATAAACTGTTGATAAACCTTTATAGGCTAAAATAGCACATGTGCTATAGGTGACATTGTGATTGAATTTAATCTAGCAAAGTGACTCTTTGAGAAAAAATAATTTATTTGGAAACTGTATAAGATTGGGAGCATGGTGGTTTGGCTTCACACCTCACGGGTAGGGGGTTTGATTCATCCCTCCACCGTGTGTATGTGAAGTTTGCATGTTCTCCCCACACCTCGGGGGTTTCCTCCCCCAGTCCAAAGACGTTGAAGCGTTGTAGGCTAATTGGCATTTCTAAATTGTGCGTAGTGTGTGAGTGTACGTGATTGAGACTGGCATCCTATCGTGGGTGTACTCTGCCTTGTGCCCTGACTGTCCTGGGATAGACTCCAGGTTCCCCACAACCCAGTAGGATAAGCGGTGTCGAGTATGGATGGATATAGAAGGGTGAAGTTGTTGGGAAAGTGAAAGTTGTTGGGCCACACAGAGCTTCAGAACAGCTTCAGTGTGCACTGGCATAATTTCTACAGAACTGTACTGGAAGAATTAACATCAATTTTTCAAATGATTTTTCCTTAAATGGTGTTTTGCTGATGGTGGTAGAACTGTCTAACTGTCTGTTAGTCCTAAATCTCTCATTTGGCAGTATGATATCGTCTCATCCTCATTAAAGCATACAGTGAGTCTTTGTGTGCTGTGGATGTGGACGCTGTCATGCTGGAAGATAGCACCCCTATCAGGACCGGAAATGTTTACTCGTACAATAAGGGTGATCAGTCTGAATAACTTTATATTGCTTTGTTGTGCCCTCCAAGCCCATCGATAGACTAAACAATACAAATTTGTTACATACTGGAATCCATGTTATTTTAGCTAATCCACTTAATGTCTGTTCTTCTCCCTAAGGCTTTGATGCCTCAACAGTCATGATTGACCAGTGGATCGACTTGGTCCAGCAGAAGAATGCTCTGGTTTCAGAGGAATCTGAACTCATGGTGGCGTAAGTCAAGCTTGCTCTTGCTTACAGCACCTCTAATCCTTCCTGTTCTATATATAGCACAGTCATTTCTACATTAATTAATACAAGTCTTTCAGGACACAGTTTCTCCTGTGTCGTTGCTCCTGGCAACCTTTATTCTAAATGTCTAATGCTCATTAAAATGAATATGGTGGCTGATAGGGTATATTTAAGCTGCTTTGAGCATGCTTTAGATTTAGCATATATTTGCATACCATAACACTTCCCTACCCTAGCCACCTTACTGATTCCCACCATGTCATGCTGATCTGTCTCATTTTTGCTATCCAGATCTCGACAGCTGGAACTGGAGGACAAACAGAGCATACTGGAGCTGGAGCTACGTCGCTATATGGAGATAGAAGGTACTATGGACCACATTTTGGTTTTGTATTTTTGCTGTATTCACCCTTTGTTTAAATCACATTTTTCAATTTAAAACAGATTTCCTGTGTCGGTTTGAAAAAGAAAGCATAAAATAGACATTATGTAGCTTGGTTAGTGATGACCATGTGATGTGACAGTACTTGGAATCCACGGAAGTTGTTAAGTTAAGCTAGCTTATCCTCTGATCTAGCTCCTGGAAACCCCTATTTTCAGTGTCTAATGCTTATTAAGTTAAATATGGGGACTGGCAAGGTTTATTTAAACTCAGGGAATGCAAGCTGGCTGACAGGAACCTACCAAGACCACTGTTGTGGCAAGAGAACTTTTTAAATGTTTTGCACAGTTACACATATTAATACACCATGGCTATTTTTTTTTAAGGATGTGGAACTTACCCAGGGTATATTAACAGCTTTGCACATCCTGCTGCTAATTAATCAATAATGAGATGTGTGGTGTGAATCATCTGAGTAATTCTATACAGAAAAGGTAAAAAAAATTGTGTTTAAAATAATGTGTGTGTAGATTCAGAGAAGACTGCAGAGCAACGGGCAGAGGAGGATCAGGTCCTGCAGCAGATGCTGGAGGTGGTGGACATGAGGAATTCTCTTGTGTCCTTCCTGGAGCAGAAGAGGCTTAAAGAGATGGAGGAGGAACAGCTGGGCTCCTCACTGTTGGAAAACAAGAGACTGTCTACTGCAGGAGCTCAGGTACACTGGGCGTGAGAGAACACACTCGCACGTACTCGCATAGAGACTCTTGCCACCACCTTCTGCCCTTCAGCTTTTACATCACAAACCAAAGACTTAAATGCGTACAAGCTTTTCAGCGTGTGCACTTGGACACGCTCGGGATCCATGGCTGGAGATTCGGAGTGTGTGTATAAGGGTTTAAAACACGAAATCAAATACAGAGGCTACCCATTAAAAAGAAACCTGAGATTATTCCAAAAATCTCTGTAAATTTTATTACGAGTACCCAAGCCTTCACTGCCCAGTCACAGCCTAGAGAAAGACCAGTGGAAGCCCTATAATGTAGCTAGACTACCACCCTGCCCACACACACATGTACCACACACCGGATCAGACAGTGAAATTAAAGGATTGCATAATTACAGTATGATCAAAAAGGGTGTGAATGTGTATCAGTCTATTATATATCTCATATTTATCTGGCAAGCACATAACTATTCTGAAAGCTAAATGTTCATAGTGTCATTATAAAACTAATTTATAATGTGTTTGTTAGAAATGGTATTTCAGTCATTTTCCTGCTGCTTATTGCCATATGCCATAATCTGAATTGTCAATGCAAAAGCTGTAAAAAAAAAAGAAAGAAAAAGGTTTAAATTAATAATTCATATATTCTTTCATATATTATTTATGAATGTATTTGATACATTCAGTAACATCAGTACATTTTCTTCTTCTATTTTTCTTCTTCTTCTCCTATTATTATTGTTATTGTTATTATTATTATTATTAATCAGCATTTTCATTGAAACCCATTTTAAATGAGTTGATGTTGAGACTCAGGGTTTCTGTCTTGATATGACATGCCATAAAATATCCACTGTATTGTATTTTCATCTGAATGGAATGGTAGTTGTGTTGCTTTTGTATGTTGCAGTCAGTAATGTTTTTGGTTTTCTTTATCATTTTCAGTTCTCACTCATGGCCTTCACACATGAAATTCACCATAATAAACACTGCGTATAAATGAAATCATCTCTGAATGTCTGCTGTGTTATTATACATAGCGTGTATATTGTGTGTATTGTGTGTTGATATGACCTGAGCTAGAGCTACAAAATGCTGAGAGAGTTTTGGCTGAAAGGAGGCTGCTGTTCTTTCAGACCAACTTACTAAAAATAAAGCTAAAGGTTGGAGGAGCAAACGTGCTATGAAGCAGGCAATGACATTATGTTTATACAACAGGCCTGTCTTACATTTCAAACTATACCATTTTCACTATACAATGCACAGTGTTTGGTTTGTATCCATGGCAGAAAGCATAGTGAAAAAAATGTGAAATTTAGTATTTTAAAGTGGTAGAAATATTCAGTTCTTCATGCACACAGAACATGAAGAATAGCAAATGTACATTATTTAATCATTCACACAATACCAAATGTATTGTATCCATAATTTATGGAATAGAAACAGCAGATTTTGCCATTTCTTTCACAACCAAATTCAATTAAATATACACTATTTGGCCGAATATATTACATCACACCCATAAGTGTGTCTTGTTACGACACAGGTGGAAGCACACAATTGTTTTGAATGTATTTGTTTGCTATAGCTTTATAATTTCCTTCACTGAAATTAAGAGGCCCAAACCAGTTCCAGCATGACAATGCCCCTGTGCACCAAGCAAGCTCCATCAATTCGATTCAATTACATTTTACTTGTACAGTAATTTTAACAATGGACATTGTCACAAAGCAGTTTTACAGGAATATAAAAATTCAGAATAAAAATTATAAAGTAAAACAAAATGTATTCATATTTGTCTCTAATGAGCAAGCCAGAGGCAACGGTGCCAAGAAAAAAGTCCCCGAGATGATATGAGGATAAAACCTTGAGAGGAACCAGTCTTAAAAGGAAACCCATCCTTATCTGGGCAAGGATAATTTCCTTCCTGTCATGAAAACATGGTTTGCCAAGATTACAGTGTAAAATCTCAAACCAGATGTCCTAACCTAATATCAGTGCCTGACCTCACTAATGAGGTTATTATAACACACACACACACACACACACACACACACATATATATATATATACTAAGCCTGTGTGTGTGTGTGTGTGTGTGTGTGTGTGATTCCCACCTCCGCCATCTGTATATATACACACACACACACACACACATATATATATATATATATATATATATATATATGTGTGTGTGTGTGTGTGTATGTATGTATATATACAGATGGCGGAGGTGGGAATCACACACACACACACACACACACACACACACACAGGCTTAGTGTTTAGCATGTTTGCCTCACACCTCCAGGGTTGGAGTGGTTCCTCCACTCTGTGTGTGGAGTTTGCATGTTCTCCCTGTGCCTCGCGGGTTTCCTCCCCCGGTCCAAAGACATGCAGTGTAGGTTGATTGGCATCTCTAAATTGTCTGTAGTGTGTGAGTGAATGAGAATGTGTGTGTGCCCTGCTATGGGTTGGCACTCCGTCCAGTGTGTATCCTGCCTTGATGCCCAATGATGGTTGACAGGCTCCCCGTGACCCGAGTATAGATTAGATGAGCGGTAGACAATGAATGAATATATTCATTAATTCATTGTATTTTTTATATATATATATATATATATTGGGTTAAAACACCACTATTGTGGTGCCTCTTAAACAAAAATATTATATTAATGCCCACTGTGAGGAAATTGTCTAGTTGTGCAATTCAATAATTCAGTAATTCAATTCATATCCCTGTTTTGTGTAGTGTTTTCAACAACAGTCATTGTTGCAGCTTTACAGAAATCAAGTTGTGGATTTTTATTCCTGACCAGCCAACTGACCATGGCAAGTAAAAAATCCTTGAGGCAACACAAGAAAAAAACCTTTAGAGGAACTAGACTCAAAAAAGAACCCCAAACATGAGGAAGTGGCATTTATCATGGCTGCCACAATTATTAGACTCCTGCACTGAGTACAGAATATTGTTTATAATTTCTGAAGCAAGAGTAAGTTTTGGGAATGCAAATCCTCAGGGTATCCATGCTGGATGGTCCACACTTCAGATGCTCCAAGTAGATGTAGAGTATCAGGATGAACCAGCAGAATTGCAGGGTGAGAGGAGCCAAAGCAGAAGTGTGTCACAATATAACACCAGCATCACAACAGATACGGTGTGTGCATGTCAACTCCATTCCCATGAATCCATGCCTAGTAAACTGTGTCATGTCCTACACTGGCCTCAGATGGTCCATTTTGTTCTTCAGTCGGTACTCAGATGTCAGTAAACTGCTGTCCATCGGCAAGGGACACTAATGCCAGGTGAACACCTGAGCATGTTGTATTTACAGGGGCTTAGGTCCAGTGTGAACATATCACACACAGTATGTTCTGTAAAACAGTGCGAAGATACAGCAGTGATTATATATATACATTATTTCTTTTACATTCACAAATTCCTCATCGATTAGACAACACAAATCCCACAAGTGATGCCAACTGTCCCACTTTCAGTTTATCCATGCATAATATATGGATTGAACACAAAAAAAGTACACTCTGTATTAACAGCCATATGTTGTGTACTGTTAAAATATTGGAAATGAAAGGCTTGCTGTCTGTGACACTGATATACTGTATGTGTGCATTGCTTTACAACACCACAAGAGGACACCAACAGGGAGAGTAAGATGTGAGATTTTATGGTAATGTGTGAGATAGATAGATAGATAGATAGATAGATAGATAGATAGATAGATAGATAGATAGATAGATAGATAGATAGATAGATAGATAGATAGATAGATAGATAGATAGATAGAAACAAACAATGCACTTCTGTTTAATACTTGACATGTGATCTCTATTACTACAAGAACACAATTAGTTACATCCAATAATAACAGAAATTCTTGTACTTTGTCAATAGATGCATGTACATTAGCCTAAAAACAGATTGTTGGAGATGTGTTTTGTGCTTCATGTCAAAGCAGAACAACACTGTGGAACTTACATGAATATTTCAAACTTACTGTGCTCCCTTCGCTAGTTGAATTTATGGCACATACAAATAACTTTGAGTATAGCCATATTGGAGGTTGCTTTTGCTATATGTGACTGTATTACTGTTTTGTTTTGTTTTTTTGAAACTTTGTCTTAAATTGTAGTGATGTTTGCTGCCTTCTTGGCCAGGTCTCTCTGGTAAAAGAGATCTCTAAAGATCTTTATTTTATCCTGATATAAAAAAAAGTTTACTTACTTATTTTCACTCATGTCTTGTAGGATGAATAACTGTAGGCGCAGAGCTGTAGTAACTTGTTTTTTAATGCATGATGAGATATTGAGACATTTTGTTGTGTAAAATTTCCAATCCTCAATCCCATAGATTATTTGGAACAGCAAGTGAAAGGACACTCACAAACTGTAGCTGGACTGTACACACAGTCAAAAACATTGGTAGGAACTCAAGATACTGCTGGCATTTTATCTGACAGGATTGGTGAGGTTAGTAAGGGGAAAATATGGTGTAACCATTAGGAAAGAATCTACACAACTAATTTGCTGTCCATTACTTGGTGGTTCTTCCTGTGGAAAACTTGTTCTTGTCTGCAAGACATGAGAGTCTGTGGTGGAGGTTCATCTTCCAACAGAACAACAATACTAAGCTTACTGCCAAAGCTCTACAAGAGTGGTTCAAAACAAAGAACGTAGATGCTTAGGAATGGTCCAGACAAGGGCAAAGAATCTATGGCTTGAAAATGGTCTTCATCCAATGTGACAGAGCATGAACAATTTTGCTAATAAGAATTAGCATAAATACCAGGATCCAGATTTGCAATGTATTGACCTATGGGGGTGAAAACTTATGCAACCAACAAATATTTTTCTTGACTTAAACTGTCAAAATTAAAAATCTTGTGTATTCCAAGAAAAACTCATTACACTTATGCAAGGCACTACAACTTCTACATAACAAAATAACATTAGCTTGCAATTGTTATGGGGGCAAGTGCCCCCAATGGACCACTAGGGGGCCTTCAGCAGGGGTTTTGTTCATTTAGTCATGTGTTTGTTCTAGCCACGCCTTTCCCTAATGTGTTCATGCCTGTCACCTGTTCCTAATGTGTGTGTAATCATGTTCCTTATTTATAGTGGCCGTCTGTCTTCGTTACTTTGCCAGTCCTCGTCTTTGTGTTATGTCTGTGTGCTGTATGTTCTTTTGTTTAATAAAACCCCTGTCCGCCGTCTAACTCCGCGTTGGGTCTGATTCCTTTACACCGGCTCCATCACCTCCGCTCATCATCTGCAGCGCTCTGTGACAGCAATCACTAATTTTTTTTATTTTTTAATATATATAAACAAATTTTCCTACCTGTCATACAGCCTCCTACACTAATACACTGTGAGTCAAACACACATCTCACCTTTCGTGCTAACAAACAACCCAGGTGTTGAAAAGAGGTTTCCATCAAAACATTTGGATTGAATTATACCACAAGAGTGATGACACAACCTTCATATTAAAAAAAAATAATGCTCATATATCTGAGTCTCCCATCACTGTTCACCTAAAAGCTTTGTTTGTGAGCTACACATCACTAATCATTAATCAGTAGGAGATTTGGTGTGCTGTTTATGTAAGGTGTTAGGGAATGTTAGTTTAAATCGGTCTTGCTGTGTTTATGTAATCCAAATGTAAGTGAAATGACCCAACGCTTTAGCTGATTACTACAGGGAAGATGATTTATCAGGAATATATTCATCAGGATGATTATTCTTATGCTTCTTTACCTTTATAAATGTCTTGTTTCTCATCACTTCGCAAACCAAAAAGTGAGAGAGAGAGAAAGTTGTGTGTAATAGTGAACTAATTATTCACTTTATAAAAAAATATTAATTCCTGTAACCTTTATGATTTGCATTAATGAAACAATGTAAGCTTGATTGAGTGAACAAGTTTTTTCTATACTCCTTCTCTTTTTCTTGAATATATAGTTTCACCATCCTCAAATCCCAGGACCTGCTTAATTCTCATAATAATAAAGTTACAGAACAGCAGCAGTGTCTCCAAAAAAACACCATCAGTAATTGAGACTGAACATAACAAAATGGGATCATCTGGGAGCTCTGCAAATGGGAATAGTGAAGCAGCACAATGAGTGACCTATTACCATCATGCTCTGTTTAATTGCACAGCCGTGCTCAGTTATAATGAGGGGGGAGGGGGGCACAATTCCCAGCATGTACAACTATGACATTTACTGTCTGGGTTAATGCAGCACATTTTGCATCAGAGAATCTATGATGAAATGTTAGCAGAGTAGCTCACAGTCTTATTGCTCTGCTTTTTAATGCCTCCCCAAGACAAAATGACAATGAGTCTGTAGTAATATGATTATAATCAGATGTAACACTGGCATGTGGTGGAAAAACTGGAACGAAGGTTGGTGTGAAGCTTCAACAGGCCTTTATTTCCTGCCTCCTACGACTTTCTGCAGTTTTTTAATCACACTATTTTGAATTCATTCACACACTGAAAGTGTATTTGAAGTTTTATGTATGGTTTTACAACCCTAATCTGTGTGTACCCTAATCTTTGAGACAACTGGTTTTGCGGATAATGGAAATCTGCTTAATAATCTCCAATCTCCAACTATCCAGTGTCTGTGAACCTGTCCCTGAGGTAGCCTCAGGTTCCTGTCGTTGGATGACAGGAATTGCAACCCAGTGTGGTCAGTCTTCTGCTGTTGTAACCAGGCCAATTCACGGGCTGACAAATAAGTTCTGAGATGCCTTTCTGCTCAATGGTTATGTAAAGTTGGCAATTGGTTTTTCTATAGCCTTCCTGTCAGCTTAAACAAGTCTGGCCACTCTGATCTTGCACATCAACACTTTCCATACCTCCCTCAGATATTCATGTTTATGCATGAATCTCAGCATGTCTGGCAGATGGCCCATAATAGATGGCACCTCATTATCTGAGGCTAAAGCCAAGCAAAACTGAGCTGCTGTACATCCCTGGAAATGAATCCCCCTGCCTGGACAACTCTCAGATCTCACAATCTGTCACTGCCTAGAACATTGGTGTAGTCCAGGACAACCAACCACTCTTCACATCGCTGGACTGACACAGTCATGCAGGTTTCTCCTTTAAAACTACAGGAGGATCTGGCTGTTGCTATCTACAGAGGCCACTCAGGGGCTTGTTCAGTCCCTTGTCAATTGGAGACAAGATTACTGCAATTACCTCCTGGCAAGTCTACCGCTGCATACCACCTGACCTGTGCAACTGATCCAGAATGTAGTTTCACAACTTCTTTTCAATCTTCTCAAGATGTCCCCACTGCTACCTTCTCACCACTGGCTTCCCATAGCTTCCCCACATCAAATTTAAAACACAGATGCATGCCTACAATGCCAAAAATGGCCAGCATCCAATTACTTTAAAGCTCTTAGTGCACCATGGTTCTCCTCAGAGCCTACTTGACTGGACCCACCATCTCTCATGGGAAAAGGACGACATGAATCTAGGCTCTTCTTTGTCCTGGCACTCAGGTAGTGGAATAAGTCATTGGCTGTCCTTAAACAAACATTATCTCAGGGAGTTAAGCCATGTCCACACATAGCTGGGTATATATAAAAAAGAGATTTTTCTACTTCATTTTTTTTTCATTCTGTCCACACAACCTACGTCTTAAAAATATTCTGTCAGGAGCATCAACAGGGGGCGATATACCTCTAAGTGTAAAGGAATGTTGGCCAATCAGAAGCCTAGACAAAACGTCATTACCGGTTCCGGTAGTTTAACAACAATGACGCATGGCGGGAAAGTTGAGTCGTTTGTTTGGACTCACAACGTAGTTAAGTTATTTCTCAAAATCACACTCGAGTACAAAGTTAACAAAATGCAAGAGAACGTGGACTGGGAGTCCTGCCAGTCTCAGTAAGCCGGCATCTTTGCTCTTTTCCTTGAGCAATACCCTTCTGAACTGTCCACGGAGTTCCCTCATCGTAAGGGCGATATAACCAGGGCAATAGTCACAACAGAGCTGAAGGCAATACGGGGGAAATATATACAGGCTATAGATTCTGGCCGTGGAAGCGGTTACAGTAGGGTGGTTCTACTCTACTTTGAACTTTGTGAGCAGATATGGGGAGGTTCACCAGCTACAACTACTATTCCGTCCGGTATAGAAATGACAGATTCTTAATGCAGTTCGGATTCGGCATCCTGTTTGTCTACACTTGAAATTGTGGTGGAAGCAGATGTATCTGATCAGCTAGAAGAATCTGATGGTAACAACTTGGCCCCTTCAATGGTGAATAAGAGAAGATATCATCTTTAGGTATGAACGCTAGGGCTAAATTATCGATGCATGTTAAAATGCTTATGTTTAGCGTAGATTGCCTTATATATACACAGCACCAACAGGCATAAGTATAAATAAGCTAAATTGTAAACGGAAAAAAAAAGGCTAGTGTGTTTCTTCTTCTGAAGTTCTTCTGAAAACTTTTGAACTTAAGTGCTTGAGTAAATGTACTTTGCTATGTGATAGATAGATAGATAGATAGATAGATAGATAGATAGATAGATAGATAGATAGATAGATAGATAGATATTTTAGTGATTCCAAAGAAAATTCCATTTATAATAAGACTAATTTATTCATTGTAGTTTACGTAATCAGCATTTAGTTCTATATGTTTTTTTTTTTTTTTTAAGGAATTAATTATTTTGTTCTTTGTCACGGCAAAACACGAGCTGATCAAGGGACACAAACAGGACAGACTGAAAAGAAAGCTTCCAGGTGAGACACCGTTGCTGCATGCCGCAGAGGAAGACATCCTTATAAAGAGGAGGATTTTGGACATCATGGAGACTTCAGAGACACTAGCTTCTGAAACTTTTAATAAATTATCTTATACACTTGACAGACTTTTGACTCTATGAATATCCACCTCCACCACCACACACAGTACCTTGCACATTTCCACCCAACACTACTGTAGCTGAATCACGACACACACATGGCTCCATCTCACACTTTTCCTTCACTGAAGCCATTTTTCAGGATGATGTTTATAATCTTTGACCAAACTTATTTGGAGGTTGTTTATGCTGCATATTTATATTGTTACTATTATTTATTTATTTTTTATTTATTATATTTTATGTTAAACAGTAGGGGGGCATGGTGGCTTGGTGGCTAGCACGTTTGCCTCACACCTCCAGGGGTTCGATTCCCGCCTCCGCCGTGTGTGTGGAGTTTGCATGTTCTCCCTGTGCCTCGGAGGTTTCCTCCGGGTGCTCCGGTTTCCTCCCCCGGTCCAAAGACATGCATTGTAGGTTGATTGGCATCTCTAAATTGTCCGTAGTGTGTGATTGCGTGAGTGAATGTGTGTGTGTGTGCCCTGTGATGGGTTGGCACTCTGTCCAGGGTGTATCCTGCCTTGATGCCCAATGACGCCTGAGATAGGCACAGGCTCCCCGTGACCTGAGAATAGATCAGATAATGTAGACAATGAATGAATGAATGTTAAACAGTTTGTAAAGACTGTTTGTGTTATAAGACTGTTGAAGCCATCCTGAGTTGTTAAATGTCTAGCATCACACTCCACTGTTTTATGTACAAAAGAGTTAGCAGTCTGTTATGTTATTAATAGACATTGAAACACTTAAGTTCTTTTGGAAAAAGCAGATCATCTGAACAATTTTTCTAATTTTCCTGAAAAGACAGCCTATTTTTGTACTAACTTGTACCTTCACTGTTGCATTTATTAATGAAAACAATGCTAGAGTCATTTGATTTTGGGTGTGGCTGTCTTGTTAGTGCCAGCAATGCAAAAACTTCATTCAATACAAAACACTGAAATTTGAGCAGTTGTCTGAGTGAGATGTAACCATTTTATTTTACAAATAATCCTAAAATGAATCACTTTTAAAAAAAAATTATGTTTGGCGGTTGGTGGTTAGCACGTTTGCCTCACACCTCCAGGGTTGGGGGTCAAAATCAAATGAACATACAATCCAATCAACCTACAATGCATGTTCTCCCCATGCCTCGGGGGTTTCCTCCGGGTACTGTGGTTTCCTCCCCTGGTTCAAAGACATGCATTGTAGGTTGATTGGCATCTCTAAATTGTCCATAGTGTGTGATTGCATGAGTGAATGAGAGTGTGTGTGCCCTGCGATGGGTTGGCACTCCATTCAGGGTGTATCCTGCCTTGATGCCCGATGACGCCTGAGATAGGCACAGGCTCCCCGTGACCCGAGAATAGATCAGATAAGCGGTAGACAATGAATGAATGAATGGTACACACTGTGGCACGCAGTCCCTACTATGGATCAAGATATTCAGTAAGGACTCTCATGACCCTCTTTCCTTTTGCTGTGATGCAGTCAGTTCTTAAATAAATCTCTTTGGCTGGTTGGTTGTCCTTGTCAGTGACACTGTTCTCATCGATTGTTTCTTTGGTGGCCTCACAGTAGTTGTGGAGCACAAAACAGGCATATATAACAAAGGGAAGGTCATTTTGATTAATGTCCACCGCCCTTCTTAATGCTCCAAACCGTGATTTTTGTCTGCCAAAAGCACAGTCAATTACCATTCTTGCTTTACACAAGGACAGTCCAAAATACTGTTCCTGAAGAGTATGTCCTCCATTTTCATACTCCTTCGTTAGGTACGGAAGTATGCTGGGTCCTCAATAAGAAAAACTGGAATGGCCTGTGTTCTACAATTGTTTTTTTAAGGAGGGGATCGTGCCATTTTTCAAATAGATGTTCAACTCAGAGTCTGCAAAAAATTGAGCATTGTGGACACTACCTGGCCATTTAACTACGACATCAATGAATGATTTCTTGTAGTCACAGGTGGCTTGTATGTTAAGAGAAAACTTCCCCTCTTTGTTTAAGTAATCCATGGAATTTCTGGATGGTTGTTTTATCTCCACATGCGTCCCATTCACAGCACCGATGCACTGAGGGATGCCATGTGCTCGGCGAAACCCAGCTACGAGTTCCTCTACTTTGGACTTAGTAATAAGTAATTGAATTTACACTGGGCACATATGGACTGTAATGGCTTTACAAACTTGCCTTACTATTTTCAAAACCACCATTATTTTCTTATCAAAATAATCCAGAGGCATTTGCTGTTTTGCATAATCTCCCCTCATCTGCTAAATAGTACAGCATGCAGGCAACTGACAACACTGACAGGTGATCTCATCACAGTAGTCTTCCCGTCAATGTGCAGGCGAAGCAGCTCACTCAGCAACAACAGCGTTGTCATTTTCTCGCCATTCCTCTGCAATGACCATTTGATTTTCAAAGTTTTCCGACCATGTAGAAGTCCAACTGGGTCTCATCCAAAACCGCCATCACTGTCTGCGTGGTCTGTGTTGTTGGAGTTTTGTATGTAGCAGCAGTGAGCTTCGTATTACATTCCGGCACCTATGTTCGTTAACGTAATGTGCGTGTATGTGCACGCATGTGAAAAGTCCAGTAAGCAACGCTAACACAGTTTACGTAAGTCTGCCATTGCACAAAGTATCTTCAGAAACAAAGCTGACGTCAAATCAAAGGGACAGGCACACAGACAATGACGTCAATTCGTCAAAATCTCCATTTCCCCTGTCCACACCACACCACTGAAAACGGAGTTTTGGAAAATCTTCACTTTGGAAGGAGTTTTCCAAAAGCTCCGTTTTCAACGACCTTAAACTGTGTTTGCATGTGGACGAAAGGCCAAAACGCAGAGAAAAATCTCCTTTTTTATAAATACCCGGCTACATGTGGACATGGCCTTATTCCTTGCACTGTGCCTCTTTTTTCAAGGTGGAGCAATGTCTCTTCATGGAAATGCATCCCCATGTCAAGATCTTGTGATCTGTCTGGATATCTTTCAGATCTCACAATCTTTCAATGCCTGGAATCTTCCTGGACAAACAGCTACTCTTCTTGCCTTACTTTATCGCTAGACTGAATCGGTCATGCATGTTTCTCCTTTAAAACAACAGGACGATCTGGCCATTTCTAACCACTTTAACTAGGCAGAACTTAATATTAATTTAAAACAGGATTTAATCATATAGAGATTCAATGAGTACAGTTGTAAGCTGAAATTCTTTCAAGGTGGACTAAACACAAGGGATTATGCAGCACTGCCTCTTCCACCCACCCTTTCACTACATGTGTTAGTTATATAAGGCATTATTAACACAGGACAAGACTGAGTAATCCTCTAGATCAGTGGCATATGCTCCATTCAGAATCAGAATCAGAATCAGAAAAGTTTTTATTGCCAGGTACAGCAAAGGGTTCGCGAAGAGCACTTTACAGTACTAGGAATTTGTCTTGGTGTCAGGTGCAAAACATATAAACAGATAAAATTTTAAAATAATAAAATAAACTATAATAAATTAAATAAAGTTGCCATTTACAATGTAAGTGTAAGTGAAATTGAAGGAGACTGTCCAAACATATATACAGATAACATATGTACACAAATGAGAATGATAATAAATATGTACACAGAAGTTTGAAGTTGAGTGAGAGTGACTGTCCAAATAAGTATATCCAGTATGTACAATTGAGAATGAAATAAATATTGTGTACAGAGGTTTGAGTTTGCAAAAGATGTAGTGCAATTTAGGATATGAAAGTGTCATGGCTGTCTGTAAGTTCTTATGGGGGGGGGGGGGGGGGGTCATCTGGGGGTAAGTGGGGCACTGTTCAGCAGGCTGACTGCAGTGGGGAAGAAACTGTTTTTGTGGCGTGAGGTCCTGGTCCTGATGGACCGAAGCCTCTTTCCAGAGGGGAGGGACCGAAAGAGTTCATTTCCGGGATGAGAGGGGTCGGCTGCGATCTTGGCTGCACGTCTCCGGGACCTGGAGACGTACAGCTCTTGGAGAGATGGGAAACTGCAGCCAATCACCTTCTCAGCTGAGTGAATGACACGCTGCAGTTTGGCCTTGTCCCTGGCTGTAGCTGCAGCAAACCAGACTGTGATGGAGGATGTGAGGACAGATTCAATGATGGCAGTGTAGAAGTTAACCAGCATCTTTACAGGGAGGAGAAACTTCTTCAGCTGCCGCAGGAAATACATCCTCTGCTGGGCCTTCTTGGTGAGAGACCTGATGTTCTGCTCCCACTTGAGCTCCTTGGTGATGGTGGTGCCTAGGAAACAGAAGGACTCAGCAGATGACACCGGAGAGTCACAGAGGATGACAGGGGGGCGGGGGGCTGGGTTCTTCCTGAAGTCCACGGTCATCTCCACTGTCTTTAGGGAGCTGAGCTCCAGGTTGTTTGTGCTGCACCATGACACCAGACGATCAATCTGACCCCTGTAGGCCGACTCGTCCCCATCAGAGATGAGGCCGATGAGGGTGGTGTCGTCAGCAAACTTCAGAAGTTTGACAGACTGGTGATCAGATGTGCAGCCGTTGGTGTAAAGGGAGAATAGCAGAGGAGAAAGGACACAGCCTTGGGGGGATCCAGTGCTGATGTGCTGGAGGTCAGAGACATGCGTTCCCAGCCTCACGAACTGCCGTCTGTCTGTCAGGAAGTCCGTGATCCAACTGCACATGGAGTCAGGCACATTCAGCTGGAAGAGCTTGTCTCTGAGCAGAGCTGGGATAATCGTGTTGAAAGCAGAACTAAAGTCCACAAACAGTATCCTGGCATAGGATCCTGAGGAATCTAGATGCTGAAGGATGAAGTGGAGGGCCATGTTCACAGCATCGTCTACAGATCTCTTGGCTCTGTAGGTGAACTGTAGTGGATCCAGGAGAGGGTCTGTAATGTCCTTGAGGTAGGACAACACGAGGCGCTCAAAAGACTTCATGACCACAGAAGTCAGGGCGACGGGTCTGTAGTCATTAAGTCCTGTTATCTTTGTCTTTTTGGGGACTGGGACAATGGCTGAGGTCTTGAAGCAGGCTGGCACATGGCAGGTCTCCAGTGAGGTATTAAAAATGTCTGTGAACACTGTTCCTATGAATTGTTTTGAACTGTGGGGGTAACCAAAGTTCAAGGAAATGAATGAATGAATGAATAAATGAATGGATGGATGGATGGATGGATGGATGGATGGATGGATGGATGGATGGATGAATGAATGAATGTTCTTGTAAACAAGTAGCAAGAGTAAAAATATACCTCTGATTTTTTTCAGTTATATTAGCTGAGACCCATAATCTCTAATACTACATATCAAAATATTTTGTTACCAATAAAACTGTAATGTAATTCCTTGCCAAGTACCAATACCAACAAAGTCACCTTGTAAACATGAGCACCTAACACTCTGTCCAGTTTTGTCACATACACTTTATAGCATACTGAAATTCTTTTTTTTTTTTTTTTTTGCATATCCCAGCTTTGAAAATTGGGGTCAGAGTACAGGGTCAGCCATGACACAGCACCCCTGGAGCAGAGAGGGTTAAGGGCCTTGCTCAGGGGCCCAGCAGTGGCAGCTTGGCAGTGCTGGGGCTTGAACCCCAACCATCTGATCAACAACCCAGAGCCTTGAAATACCACCCTAATTCCTTTCATTCCATCAAATCACCACCAGTGCTCCTCCAGAGAATCTCCTCCTTATTTCATCAGCAATGTTATGTAATGGGAAAGTGATACATGGACCAAGATAGTCATGGATTTGTTGCCAAGTTATTGCAAGTCACACTGTTCAGTGTGTAGGTTAAATGTGTTTTGTTTGCACAAAACTCAGCCTTTATCAGTAAGTCAGTGAGGTGAAATAATTAATCACTACTTGTAATGCAGTAGTCCAGTGCAGTCCCATTTAGGTTCAATGCGTTTTATCAATCTTCCAGGAATTCACTGCTGCTTGGGTAGTGTTGCCAGTTGGATCTGAAGTTCTGCCATCATTATTTCATTAACCCACATTCCCCATAGCGCCACATGTTTTGCAAGCCAATGTGGCAGGCTATGCTTAGCTGGCAGTGGTGGCTCAAGTGGTTAAGGGTCTGGGTCTATGCTTGGAAGGTCAGGGTTCAAATTCCTGTGCTGCCACTGTTGGGCAACTGAGCAAGGCCCTTAATCCTCTCTGCTCCAGTGCTGCTATATCATAGCTGCCCCTGTGTTCTGACCCAAACTTCCTCAACTGGTATACATGAAGAAAAGATTTCAACGGTGCTGTAATGTATATGTGGTGATAATAAAGGCTTCTTCTTCATGAATGCTGATCACATGGCTACATCCGCCTGGACCACTAATGAGTCCACTGTCCTCTGAACCAGCATTATTGTCACTCTAGCAATTGTTCAGCTATGCTGAGTCGATGATACAGCTTCAGTTTCACTATGGCAACCTTAATGTGAGCACTGCTTCTGAGCCTCACTTCTGCTTTGCACTCTGGTGATCTGAGCAATCTGATGACATGCTATCAGCACTCCATGCCAGTTTGAGATAATTATTCAAGTGAATAGAGAATGAGAAGCAGCCACTGTGAATACGTTTGAGGCCATTTGCATGCGAGACAGCTGTATTAAACCCCTCTGAATTCTGCACTTCATTGCACTGTTGCATTGCTAACAGCTTTTAAATTTGTCTCATGCTCGCTGCCAAATTCGCTTCGTTCCAACATTTTAAAGGCAATCACACTTCCCAAAGAACTTGACAAGGCACCAAAGACTTGCTTAACTTTTTCTTTCTAGAGGGTTCCAAAGCAATGTATGCTGTTCGCCTCACTCCCTGCTGTGAAAACACAGCATCTGAAGAAGGATAATAGAAAAATCAGCAGAATGTAATATCATGTCTGCTTTTTTCCTAAAGTATGAAGTTCAACAATTCATTATTAGTCATGAATTTCTCATTTATGTCACAAACAACAGAAGACATGCCTGTTCTTATCCAAACATGGCAACAACAGTATTATGTGAAACACTAGAATTACCATCACCCTTGTATGTCAGAGCACCTTGCATCTTGAATCAGAAAAACATTTCCCCTATTGTAGGTAGGTTGCAAGTTCAAATCCAACGATGACTTGGCTATGTGTGGCCAGGGGCCAAGGAAGCAAAATTATCTATGCTCTCTGAGTGGGAGGGATGGCATACTCTCCCCTGTCAATCTTGGCAAAACTAGCAAATCATGGGTGCCTGTGAGCTCCTCTATGCAGAAGACACTGCCATGCAACATGAGTAACATGAGTTCAAAAAGATGCAGTACTTGTTAGCTTTCACCCTCCACGATTGCGAGTTGTAGAATAGGGGAGAGTTGGCTGGTAGGTGGTAACTGGCAGGTAATGAAAATGGGTGGGGTGGAATGTCACTCAAAATGAACAAGAACTCTAATTCAGTTTGCTTCAATATGCTGTATGATTACAATAGCCAAAAATAATAATTCTATTTTAAAAATTTCTTCCTGAAGCTCTAAGTGCGTAATGGAGAAAGCTGCACATTCATTCATGGAAATTTAAATAGGAGAGCGTATTTTCAAGTCCACACGGAACATCAACAACCATCTCTGTTCACATCACTAAAACAGAAGTATCTAGAGAACTCCATATTTAGTTTCCAATCTCCCTTGCTTGGCAACATCAAACATACACATTTGTAATTAACATGTTCACATGGGTTTATTCCATTTACACCTACAGCAACCTCACTAGAGACACTGCCTCTCCAGGATGTTGATGTTTGCATAGGAAATCCTACTGAGATCCTGCTGAGATGCTTTTTGCATTGCTGGGTGAATTTCCACCTTATGTCCACTGTTTCCAGGATAAGCTTTAGAATCACCACAATGCTGACTAGGAGAATATGAATATTATAGCACAAAGATCACTGTTCTGGGTAGAGTGAGCATCACAATGAATACTCTCTCTACCAGTTAAAGCAATCTTTACCATGGTTTATGAAAGCATAGATACAATATACCCACATAGAGACAAACAAGATTAGTGCCAACTCAATTGTTTATCCCTGTTCACCTTCCTTTACTGACAGTAATGTATGGCCTAAATGATCAGTGCCTAAATAAAAGTGATTTTTTTATTGGAATAAAATAATTAACTGAGCAGCAGAGTTGTGCACTGGGTAGTACTGTTGCCTCAGCTTCAGTGTCCCTGATTCTATACTGAGCCTGGGGTGCTGTCTTTGTGGAGTAACATGGTCTACTTGTGTCCATGTAGGTTTCCTCCAGGTTCTTTGCTTTTCAGCCCTCAAAGCATGAATCCAAGTGTATTGGTAAACTGGACCTAGGTCTGCGTATGAAGTTTTGTGAATGGTGCCCTGCTGTGGACTGGCATCCTAGGCATCCTATTCAGGGTGTATTCCTGTGTCATACCAAACGTTCCTGGGATAGGTTTAGAATCTGCTGTCACTGTCTCTCTGTCTGTCTCTCCATCAAGCTACACATGCTACTCCTGAGATACCGATTCAGTTTCATTTAGTTTATTTGTATAGAGATTTTAACAATGGGCATTGCCTCAAAGCAGCTTTACAGAAGTATAGGAATAGAGGGGGAAAAAATTATAAAGTTTAAAGTTAAGATACTATTTTATCCCTAATGAGCAAGCCTGAGGCAACGGTGGCAAGGAAAAACTCCATGAGATGATATGAGGAAGAAACGTTGAGAGGAACCAGGCACAGAAGGGAACCTTATCCTCATTTGAGTGACACTGGACAGTTCAATGCCCATCAACCTTCTAGATCTGCTCCTTTACCTAAGACAAACTATACACTGAAAACTTCCAGTGGTTCCAAACCCTTCAGCTCTACTTCTGTTTGAAGCTCCTTTCAGTTGGAGGCTGCTTGCTGCTGCTGGGGATCCCTGCATCCCTGCATGGATAACCTAAAGATACATGACACAGCTGCATATAGTACCACTTCTGGGAAACCATGAAGATGGCTTTGGACTGTTTTGGATGGTCTCCTTTAGTGAACAGTTGATAACTCCAAGATAAATTTCATGTAAAAACTATAATGAACTTTGTGGTTACGTATTTACACTTTTTGACAATATATAGTACATAGAAGATAAATTATTTATAATTACACATTTATGCATCTGGTGTCACCCAAATGAGGACGGGTTCCCTTTTTAAGTTTGGGTCCTTTCAAGGTTTCTGCCTCATTTCGTCTCATCTGACTTGCTCATTAGGGATAAAATTGTCTACTAAATGTCCATTGATTTAAGCGCTATACAAATAAAATTGAATTGAGCTGAATGAATAAGTTATTCATGATAAAAGAAAGAGAAAGAAAGAAAGAATGAATGAATGAATGAAAGAATGAATGAATAAAAGAAAGAAAGAAAGAAAGAATGAATGAATGAATGAATGAAAGAAGGAAAGAAAGAAAGAAAGAATGAATGAATAAAAGAAAGAAAGAAGGAAAGAATGAATAAATGAATGAATGA